>RANY01000204.1:0-46260 GCA_009805235.1 Neurospora pannonica FGSC 7221
CCTTGCATCTATGAGATGCCCCTTGCATCTATGAGATGCCTCTCGAGTTTCGGCTCTTGCAGAGCCTCTTTTAGGGGAAGGTAGTGTCACAGGGTTGTGACTGCCTATATAGTATGCACTTCGATGTTCGTTGGCAAGCGAACATCGTCCTATCTTTTATAGGTTTGGCTGTATAGGCATGTGCATCCCACCCTATTATATTCTGGGCCAATGTCTGAAACATTGAAATGCCTAAATTTTGTAGAGAATCTAGGCGAAATTTAGAAAAGAATACATTTACCAAGTCGAGGGTGGGCCGCGGTTTAGATGCACTGATTTTTATTAGTTGAAAAAGTGGGAAGGGTAGAGCAGCAGTGCAGTAAGTGTTTTATGACGGTGCGAATAGAGTTTCTCAATTTTAATACCTGTATATTCTTTTTTTACGCGTAAAAACTCTATTAAACCAAAGAATAAAGAGCAGACAAATTTATATTCACTTTTACTATAAGTCGAAGCCTAATATTATTAAATCTATTAATAACCTATTAATAAAACCTTAGTAAAATAAACTTAATATTACTGTAAAACCTATTTAATTCTGCTAATTTCTTACGTTTTCAAATTGTATACTCTATATTGAATATATATACGTAGTACCCAAACTATAGTTCTAATCTTCGAGAAAATTCAGGAAATTATAGTAATAAATAATATATTTAGCTTAGAGCTAATATGTTATGATGCACTAGCTCACGTAGTTCCATATCGCGTAGTTGAGTACAAATGAATAAATAACTAAAGCTAAAGAAGAAAAGAGGGAGAGATTGAGAGCTAGGCTCTAGAGTGCATCTTTATATAGGATGAGCCCAGATTCTGCCAGCCTCTACTGCCTTCCTGATGGGACGAGTGGAGACTGCAGTACCCATATCAGGGTTGCGGGATCCCTATTGTCACACAATAGACCTAATTTCCTTCGCTAAAGTCGGAAAAAATATAAATTATCAATTGGATTTCTTAATAAGGAATTTCTTTGACTTATTCATTTAAAGGTAATTATAATATTTAATTAAATATATTTTAGATATTGAGGGCGGAATCGCCGAAAAATTGTAAACTCTCTTCTTCGTATTTTAAATCTAGAATTATAACCTTATAGATAGCTTATACTTAATTAAAATCTATAGTATAAAAACTTAAATTAAATATATTAGTTAGGATATTTTAATCTTCAGCGAATAATCCTAGAAGGATACTCTTAAACGTATTTAAATAATATAGTAATTAATAAAAGGTTATAGAATAGTTAGCAAGGAGTAAAGGTAGATATTACCCGTTATATTACTTATAGTAAATAGTAATTGAGAAACATAAGATAGAAAAAAGAAAGAAGAGAATAAAAGTAAAAATAGGGGTAACTATTATTTTTATAAAGGTTCAGTTTAATATTATTCTAAAGTTATTTAATAATTTTATGGGTCTTTATAATACTTTTGCGAATACTTTATGAATACTTTATAAATACTTTACAGACATTTTATATATACTTTACGTAGAACTTCCGCTCTATTTCAGATAATTATATTATTATATAATTAAACGAAATTATCCAATTGATTTGTATATAATATACCTCTTTTGGGTAATAAGAATATTATATATAATTATTTTATAATTTAACACTTTATCTTATAATATTTATATCCGAAGTACTTTACATAATAATATAATAAGACTTTTTAAATACTTTCTATGAACAAAATTATTGTTTGCTGTGATGCTCTGACTGGCCTATAATGATAGTACTAGTACAGGATTGCTACAGTAAACTATGCACTTGTAGCAGAGTGGAGCGGAAGCGGTAGGAAGTACGACAGCAGTGCTGAAGGAAGCAGCGTAGTTGCAAATACAATAGAAGGATATTGTAAAAGAGGTCTTAGAGAGGACTCTGCTCTCAAGACAGAAGGTTACAGTGGACTCTGCACTATAAGAAAAGACTATATTATATTGCTTGAGTTGTGCTTGCTTGCTTAAGGAGTGACTAACTGAAGGAGAGAAGAGGTCTCTATATACATGAATATTAAGCATCTAGAAGCTTCTGTTGAATCTTGTAATGACAAATCAGTCTGGAAGAAATGCTGACTAAACTATAAGACTCCAGAATACAGTGGTAGAACCTCTTGTATTCTAGTACATTCTGTGGAGACTGAGTCAACTGATTCCGTAGAGGGAATAGTTTAATCAACCTTCTATACCTCAAGGTAGTACAAGGTAGTTACAAGGCACAGTACACTAAACTATAAGACTCCAGAATACAGTGGTAGAACCTCTTGTATTCTAGTACATTCTGTGGAGACTGAGTCAACTGATTCCGTAGAGGGAATAGTTTAATCAACCTTCTATACCTCAAGGTAGTACAAGGTAGTTACAAGGCACAGTACTAGCCACACGTTAACAATTATATTTAAAGTACTTCGGAACTCTCTTATGACAGGGTGGGATGCACATGCCCATACGGCCAAACCTATAAAAGATAGGACGATGTTCGCTTGCTAACGAACATCGAAGTGCATACTATATAGGCAGTCACAACCCTGTGTCACTACCTTCCCCTAAAAGAGGCTCTGCAAGAGCCGAAACTCGAGAGGCATCTCATGGATGCAAGGCGCCTATATAGCACTACCTGAAAGGGCGATGTATCCCCCTTTCCAATGGAAAGCCGTTGATATTTCGGTTTCTGCGTTGCATTGTCTTTCGTACGAATGTTTCCAAGGTTCTCGCCGGAACCCCAAAGTGTCAGACCGCATTGCGGGACGGAAAGCAGCACGAAAAAACCGCCCTCGAAAATATCATGTCTGGGATTGAACCTACGACCTCCCACCGTGGTAAGCGAACATACTATGACAGGGTGGGATGCACATGCCCACACGGCCAAACCTATAAAAGATAGGACGATGTTCGCTTGCCAACGAACATCGAAGTGCATACTATATAGGCAGTCACAACCCTGTGACATCTCTATTATAATATATTTTAGGGTTTTATTACAATATATATTAAAGTGTATCCGAAGTTTACATATTGTAGACGATGGTATTATATTAATAGGTTTCTAAGTATTAAGTATTGATTATATTTTGCGATTCTACGACGTTTATAAATAGTTATTAAGCAGTTAATATCCTATTAAGTAAGTATAATATACCTAATATATTTTGGATCTTTTATTATATTGTTCTAGTTATTTAACTATTATAAACAGATGTACTTAGTATAGATGCAGGTTCTTGCGAATATGTAATAATACGATGTAGCTCTAAGTATCTTGTACTCTGCATATTAACGCGGATTCTGGTAGGGTTAGGGTTTACTTTGGAAATCTCGGTGGGTCCCGACCGGAGGGGGGGGATCGCCTGAGTTATACGTCCCCTCGGCAGCTGGT
The DNA here is from genome assembly GCA_009805235.1 of Neurospora pannonica FGSC 7221. Classification (NCBI taxonomy): domain Eukaryota; kingdom Fungi; phylum Ascomycota; class Sordariomycetes; order Sordariales; family Sordariaceae; genus Neurospora; species Neurospora pannonica. Next base: position 3,419 of record RANY01000204.1, read on the forward strand.
CACCGGATCCACCGGCAATTGGTATATACTGCCAAGGCCCTGCGCCAGTTGGCCAGAACTTCTTCAGCTCACCCACAAGGGGACTTTTTCAGCTTAGACTTCGTTTGCCGACCTCGCCGACCTCACTGGGAACTTCACCTGACAAAGCTGATGTGAGGTCACGCCGCCTAACAAGCCACTACACTAAAAGTGCGATGTTTGTGTGAGGCTATTCCGAGGTTAATTTATCATTCAACTCATCGCCGTTCCTGCGCAGCATCTTTTCAGGTACCAATGCGCCGCATCCCTGGACTCGATATAGCTCCCTGCTCTTACCATCCCTACATTTAACCCTACCTTGAAATATCACATCCAGATCAACATTGGAGAAAACTCGGCAGTCAATCGTGTTTCACAAGGGCATCCAAACTTTGACCAAGCCGGCTATCACGGAAACACCAACGAAAAGCTAAAAGATGAGCTTTAGGTACCGAGAAGATAGTTCACTCGGTTGCGTTTCAATAGCGTTACGATCAATAGCGTAACGGTACCCAAGAGTCCCGAATCCGACGATCAAACGCACTCAAAGATCACCAACCCAACCATCCCGCTTAGCCTCCAGCATATCAGCCTTCAAAGCCTCATCAACATCAACCACCTTCTTGATCGCCGACTCCTCATCCATAAACCTCAGCGCCTCCACCGCCTTCCCACCACAAGCCCTCTCCAGCGCCAGGAAAGCAAAATGACCACCGACCACCGGTCTCGCCATAAAGTAAATGCCCGGATATCCACCGTTACCTTCGGTGTCGTAGAGATCGGTTAGAGGACGGTCTGTGTACATTGTCAGTCAGTCAGTCTTTCATCCAGCCAGCCGAAAAAAAAACACGGGAGTGAGAACAAAACGACAAAACAAAAGAGAGACACCACCTACCAGTAACAGTCTCATTAACCCACAACGAAATAGCCTCCAACATCTCCATCCTCGTCTTCTTCCCCGTCACCGCCGCCGCGAAAAACCCCCAATCGCTCTTGGTGTACAAGTGTCGCGAGTCGAGCGGTAAGCCGTACTTTTGTAGCACGGCGGAGTACCAGTCGCTTTGCATTTGGTAGACTTTATCTGGGATGAACGGTTTTTCGGTATCATCATCATCATCGCCGTCACCGCCGCCGCCGCCGCCGCCAATGGGTTTCTGGTCTTCAGTAATGCCGAACCAGCGGCCGAAGCCCCTCTTTCTTCGTTCTCGGTCCTGATGGTCCTTGGATGACGAAGACGAAGAAGAAACATGGAAACACAACAACGAATCCGCATAAAGGTTATAAATCGTCGTCCACGACCCATACCACGTATACGCCAACTTGGCGTGAGTCTGGTCTCTGGAAATTCCGTACTCCTGCCACTTATCGATGTAAGTAGCAGCGATCTTCCTGTAGTGCTTGGCCTCATCCTCGTGGCCAACAATGTCCGCAATCTCACTCATGGCCTTGATACCAATGATGCCTTTCAGAGCAAGGTTAGTCTGGTTAGCGAGCCACCCGGCAAAGTCATCGGTGCAAAGCTGGTTGTGCGGAATCAGCGATTCGCGCACGAGGTAGCCGGTCCATTGCTTCCAGAGGGAGTAGGAGCGGGTGAGCCACTTTTCTGCGGCTTTGGATCCGGTGGTTTGGAGATCGGTCTTGCGGTCGCGGTAGCCGCGCAGGTCGAAGCCGAATTTGTCTACTGAGTGTGACCAGTCTTTGGCTGCTGAAATGGCGTTGGCGAAGTTATGAGGTGCGGCGGCTTGAACAAAGGCGGGTTCGGTATCGTAGCGGAAAGCATTGGCGAGAGCCAATCCCATGATGAGCATGTTACCGCACTCTTCGACCGGCATGTATTCGTCGTTGCCGTCACTGTGGCCGGTGGCATTGGGGAAGTGCGCGCCGAGATCATGCATGCTGTAGTCATTCGGATATTGTCCGCTCAACTGATGCTCAAGCAGCGGCTCCAGGAGGTAGCCGAGCCACTTGGGGTTGGTGTACAAGAAGAACGGGAACGCAGGGAAGATGACGTCCACGGTCTGGAAGTTGCCGTTCGATGAGATCTCCTTGAGGAAGATGATGGGGTCATCCGGGGTTCCGGAGAACTGAGTGGCGCCGAGCACCTGGCGGGCAGAAAGCGCGGCGATATCCTGATAGCTCTCCGATCCGGACTCAAAGGCATCACGAGCTAGCGAGTCGGAGTAGTTACGAGCCAGCCAAGACGCCGTCTTGAAGTCGTTGTAGTGGTAACGGACCAGCTCGTCGGGCGAGGCAAAGTGGGAAGCCCAAAGCGGCTTCATCAGCGTCAGACCCCTAGCGGAAGCAAACTGCACCACTGGGTCTTGGACGAGAGCAAAGGTGAAAACCACGCTGTCTTCCGTCTTTGAGCAGCCCTTCTTCTTGGACTCTCCGGCTAGCTTGAATGTCTTTGCGAAAGCGAACACGGGCTCTTCTTGCATAATGCGACGGAAGTCCCGGTCAATCTGATTTCTCAGGTAGCCCTTCTCAGCAAAGTGCTGACGAAGAATGCCAGAGGTGCCCGCTTCATGTTGAGCATCAGCCGGGCCGGTGAAGTGCAGGATTCCCCATTCGGCGTGGTCGTTGAATTCGGTCAAGTGCTGCTCTGTTTGGCGGGACCACTGCCAGGTCTTGATAGGCGTGGTATTCTCAGAGCTTTCTTCTGGTGTCTTCAGCTCATGCAAATCCCACTTGATCTCGTTCGCCCTGTTCCCGCTAACCCATTCGCCATTGGCGTCGGTGTAAATCGTCACGTCGAAGCAGCCCTCGGCGATGACGGTCAAATACGCGGCAGGTATCGACTGTCTGAGGGTGGATGACGGAGTGATTGGAGAGAGGAACGATAGTGTAATTTTCACTGGCTCGTCCGGGGAAGATCCGTGGAGAAGGTAAGTCAGGTTCGTAGTCGAGGCATCAAAGGTAGGACCTAGGTATTCGGGAAAGGTAATGTTGTAGAGCTTGTGTCCGTGATGAAGGGAATCATGAGGTCGTCCGATGAGGGGATAGATCTTGCCGGAGTCGGGAACTGATGCCATGACCGAAAAGCCCAGCTAATCCAGTTTTAAGAGGGATCAATCAGCTACCTTGCTCGTCTCAAACTACTAGGTGAATACTTACATGAGACCCAGTCCAGAACATGGGCCAATCCTCCCATGGTGCTTGTCGAGCATTTCCCAGCCATGTACTCAGGTACGGGTTGCGGACAAACAGCGGCAGGACGTTGGGCGTAAGCGTTGATGCGCTGGCTACGGCGGCCAGCGCTAGGAAATCGAACCTCATGTTGGGAGAGGCGTGGTTCTCTCAATATTCACTGTCTCGTTGCCATATGACTGGTCGTGCAAGTGGCAGTCAAAATGACCGAGATTCGGGGATTACGAAGGGCGGCGCTCTGTGAATTGTCACGCTGTGAGCCAGCGGAAGGGTGAACAGCCAAGGGAGAGGACAAATAGGTTCAGAGATACTCTGTAAGGACTATACAACAGAATACCGAAGGATGACAATGTCTAACCCCGTGTTGAACAAGAGTGAGACAGGGAAGATTGGGAAAAGGATAAAAAGGGTTCGAATTCCCTGGAGTTCAGGGAAGGGGGAGGAGTCATGTTTAAGGTGAACGGATCGGCTGGAAGGTGGACCGTTCCTCCTCCAACCGTCCTTCATGTCGCCAATAAACGAGTTGACCTGACGACGATCCTGTCGGACGAGGAGGGGGTGAGGGGGAAAACAAGTGAGAGACAGGGGTGAGGATCTCGTGCCCCTCCCCTTCTCCAATTCCGTCTTGGGGGCTGCCCTATGAGACGTATATGACAGGTATTCTCCGCATTTGGTCCCAACGGGAGGGTGGGGACTTTTCTGCGTTCCCGTCATGCGGACCCGCTGCGGGACGAGTGGGATCTTGGGGAAGGACTCCACACTGTTGTGTTCGAGCAACCCTTTTGTTCAACCTTTGTGCCCTTCTTGGCTCGAGAGGTGGAGGGTTGATATCGTGGGATCGCAAATGTAGGTACACAGCATGTGCTTGTGACTGACAGGTGGGTGGCACTGCAGGGAGATCAGTATGTATACAATGAATGCTTGAGACCGCTGTCGCCAGCATTGCTTGAAGTGTCTACTATCATCGTATTAAACCTCAGCTAACTAGTAATTGCTGGACTTGATGCTGTCTGTTTTAAACTGATCTAAACACAGCCTCAAGGGCTTATCTGGGGAACATAGCTTGGTCCCTTCCTTTCAGTTGACCATCCGAAATGATGGAGATGACAATTAGTTTACCGTTAATTTCAGCTCAACAGAGATGTGTCGAGGAGGCCAGACCATATTCCTGTTCCCGCTCCTCTCATGTGCATATATAGCACACAAGCACGATAATTCGGCAAAAGACTCCAACCATGCCTAAGGGTAAAAGACGCTCCACTGGGTGTGAAGACTGAAGAAACGCAGAGGATGGGGAGAAAGGGTGTGACAAACACAGGCACACACTTGCTGCCACTCACTCTTCGTCATCATCAACACCCTCGATAACCATTCCCAACGCATTCGGTACTCCCACAAGAATCTTTCCCCTGGGTATCCTCATACTTTTCACGTTCATGCAGCCAAACACATTCAGTTCATGCAGATTGGGGCAGCACTTGAAGATGCTCCCAACAATGAAATCCGACACTCCCTCACAGAAGCTGATCTCCAGGTTTTTCAACTCCGGGTAGACCTTTTTGCCATCCGCGGGGAACACCTCCTCAAAGGCTTTTGCGGAGATGTGTCTGCACCCATGCACGTTCAGATGCTGAATCTTCCTTCCGGAATGTGCCATCAATGCCTTGAAGCCTTTGTCGCACAAGCCGATGTTGTCCGGGTTCTCGCGCGGGTTTGTCGAGTCCAGCTGTCGACACTTTTGCAGGTCAACAAACAGTAAGCACTTGTTCTCCCAATTAGTAAAGAGACGGGCAAAGCCTTCATCTGTCATGACCTCGCTGTCGGTAATACGCAGCTTTTGCAGCGAGTGGCAGTGGTTGTGTATAGCGTCTAGAACGGCGTTGTCGAGGTCAACCTCGCGCGTGATAGAGAGCGTCTCGAGATGAGGACCGATGGAGGAGAGAACGTTGACGTATACATCCGAATGAACGTGGTTGCGCAGATCAATGCTGAGGTGCTTGAGACGCTTGAGTTGGGCGAGGTGCTTTATGCCCTCGCCGGTGATCTTTTGGTTATGACACGCCTTGAGGCGGACCAAAGACGGACATGAGGAGGGGAGGGCGGCCAGGGCGGAGTCGCCAAAGTGCTTGTCCGTCCAGTAGACGCGGAGTGATTGTAGGGATTTTCCCTTCTTTCGGAGAAACTCCAGCCATTTCTCTTCGTCAATGAGATTAGAGCCATGAAGATAAAGGTCCTCGAGCTCTGTTTTACGAGAGACAAGGAAGTCCATGACCTCGTCTTTGAAGTGGATGGCGTTCCGGGCTTTCAGCTTTTTCAGTCCTGGTACTGTCTGGAAAATGCGGATGTAATCGTCGGCAGAGAGCTTGGCACCATCGTAGATGCAGACCTCATCGGTCGTTGGCTGCAAAAACAGACTGAGTGTTGTGGAATTGAGAAGCCTATGCTTTGAGAGCTTGCGGGCGATTTTGTCAATGACGGGGTGAGGCAGATCGCCTAGATCCTCAGCCAGGTCAATGTTCTTGGCCAGAGTCTCGATGCAGAGCGTCATCAAGCTCTTGGCTCCGAGTTGGAATGTGCCGTCCAGAATTTTGCTCTGGATCTGTCGGCGTCTCCCTACCGGGCCGGCAGCAGCCCGCTTGGCCGGCTTCTTCTTTGGCGGCGCATCCTTGTCCATCTCTTTTCCACAGGGGCTGCACAACAAGCCTCCATCGGGATGATTACGCGAGTATGCCGTGACAGTGAACCGCTTCCCACAGTTGGCGCAGTTGTCCATCTGGCCGGGTAAAGGGGCGCGCTCCCGAAGCAAAGTGTCCAGCAAATCGTCATCTTCGTCATCCTCGTCTGGGTTCCGCTTCCGCTTCTGGTACGTTTTGCTGGCTTTGATCTTGTCGATGACCTTTTGGTCCTTCTTCCGTCGAGATGTCCTGGTTGTAACAGTAACAGAGGTTGTGACCGTAGATGACTCTCCTACTTCATCTTCCGCAGCTTGCTGCTGATTAGAGGAGCTAGCACCATTCTCCTGTTCTGCTGCTCTCCGTCGTGCGTCGGCATCAAGACGAATCTGATTTGCCGAGATGTTGTGCGACTAGATACGAAACGTTAGGATTTGGACGGCATCGAGGTCTCCCCATGCTGGGTCACTTACGGCCAAGAAATCAGTCAGAGCCGATTGACTGCGAAACTTGTTAACATCTCGATGCTCGTTCGCCCATTAAAAAATCCATAAAAAAGAGGAAAGTACGTACGGTCCCCTAATCTGACGGCTCGACCGGTTATTCTGTTGTCTCGACCTGGCGGTTGATGTTAGTTCTCGTTTTCTGATCATCGATCGTCAACAACTCCAACTTACATTTTGGCGGGGCCGTGCACCGGCGAGAGTTCCCTGTGATGTTATCTGGGCTAGATAGGTGAGAGTACTGTCAGTCGAGTAGGATTTGCGTACAACTTCTGGACGAGCGACGAGAACGAATGAAGGTCTCCAGATGGGGAAACAAAGACAAACGCAGGAGGGGCGATGTTTGGGAAAAGTTTCGGGCAAAAAGGAAGGTGAAGGAAAGCACAACACGGCGATACGAAGAGCGAAGCTTGGGGAGGCGCGGACGTGTTGAGGGGCAAATTCAATTAAAGTTTGCGACAAAGGTACCTCTTTCAGGCAGTTTGCACCGTGCCAAGGGAGCGACTGCCCTGAAAGACCTGCTTCTGCCTGAGAATGGAACCCACTGCAGCCCAAATTGACCAATCAAATCATTGGAAGGTCATGTGCCCTCGCGTTAAGACGACGCGCGCTTTCCTTGTTCACAGTGGGGGGGCCACGGATCATGTCTTTCCAGGTTGCTTTGTAACACAAAGTGGAAGCTGCGTCGCCCACTCGGGAAAGCTGAAAAGCCTTTGAAGCTGCCAGTGAATGAAAGGCGCAGTGGCGATTCGCCTCGACTTCTCCGTTGACGCGACGGGAATTTTCTCTTGCATCTGCATCTGCATCTCCATCTCATCCCTCCTGTCCGTCCTCTGTGAATCACTGCCACGACTTCCTCCCGGACCACTTGTTACAGGGTGTCCTCTTCACTTTCACCGCGTCATCCGCTTCGACATCTTGAGAGCGCAGGGCGTTACGTCTTCAATCTTTCTCTTTTCTCCCGGGGACTTCACCGCTCCTTTATTGGTGATCTGGTTGTCTGTTCTTTTCTGTTGCCTGTCTACCATTTTGTTGGTCAGGCATAATACCGTACCTTACGATAATCTTCAGGCCGTTCCCCCGCAGTCCGATACCTTGCCTTTATTTGTCCATCAACTACCGGTCAATTCTAGCACCCTCCGCTTTGTTGAAACCACACTTCAACAGAGGCAGTTTGTCGAATTCGTTTCGGTGCTACCCTGTCCATCTTCTCAACTTGGGTCTACTTGTTTAACAGGTCCGACTACTTGAACCAGAGAAGATGGTTAGAACCAGAAGATCCATGGCTGCGGCCGATGAGGTTGTTGGTAGGTCTCCCAATGAAGCTCTATCCCCCCGGTTGGAGTTGGAGATAGAATGGCACATGGTTTGGATGTGATCACAGACTGACATCAGTATCACAATAGCAGCACCTCCTCCCGCGGAAATCAAGAAGCCTCGCGGTCGGCCTCGCAAATCGGCCACCCCAGCCGTTAGTGCCACGGCGTCTTCCGTACCGACCCCGGCGACATACACATCTGGTAGTGAGTATGCTACGCCGCTTACCAGTCATGGTGCAACTCCCACGCCGTCTCTACCCAAGGAGAACGTGCGGCCCACCAGGGCGACCCGGTCCGCTTCCAAGATTGAGGTGGCTATACCCGTTCTCAAGGCCTCACATACTATGCAGACAACGCTTCGCAGTAGCACCTCTGCTACGACTAGCAAGCGGAAGAGAGATGTGGTGGCGGACAGCCAAGAAGATGACTCCGATGATGGTCATGATGCAAAACTGGCGCGGATGCTTCAGGACGAGGAAGATGCAAAGGTAGCATCATCATCCAAAACACCCTCTTTCCGAGTTGATAGTTCGGGCAGTACCCCGCGCAGCACGCGGTCTTCTCTTCGGGCCAACATTAATGCTTCGAGCAGCAAGGTTAAGAAGGAGGTCATTGCGGACAGCGAGGATGATGGCTTTGACGATTCCCCCGATGCTATACTTGCCCGGAAACTTCAGGCTGAGGAATACGGAGAGGACGATTCCGAAGAGGAAGCGACCACATCCAATTTTAGGGCACTTGGACTTCGTCGCAGTTCGAGAGGGCTCAACTCGTCTCCAGTCCGGGCGTCATGCAAAGCCACTGGCAAATCTACCGCCGTTGCAAAAGGAAAGCAGCCTGTACTTCTACAGAACTCCACTAGGCGTGGTGTGGCAGAGTCCTCCACTCAAGTTCCTCGGTTTAGGACAGCGAAAGACTTGATTGCTGATTCTGAGGAAGACGTTGATTCCTTTAGTTCTCTGTCGGCCTTCGAGTCTGATGAGAACGATAGCGATGTCATTATCCTGGGAGGTCGCCCTTCCGCGGCCCAGAAGGGAAAAGGAAAGGCAAAAGCGCCCCCGCCAGAGTCGGAGGATGAGAACGATAGTGACGATTCTGTTCAATTCTTCAGCAGGCGCTCTCGTAAGGGTCGCCCTTCAGCGGCCAAGAAGGGGAAAGGAAAGGCAAAAGCACCTCCGCCAGAATCGGAGAATGAGTTTGACCTGAATGGTCCTCCCGAGTCGGAGGCCGAGTTTGACCTAGACGGTCTTCCAAACGAGTCAGAGTTCGAGATTGACATGTCGCTTCCAGACGAGGCAGACGAAATGTCGGTTCTAGGCAATGGCAGTTACGTGCCTATCGACGAGGACCCTGATTTCCATATGCCACCCGGCTTGGAGGGTTTGGCGGACGCTAGCGACGACAATGAAGACGCCACTCTGGGCACCCACACCGCAGAAGCTGGCGAGGGTCTCGATCGCATCAGGGCCCAGATGAACAACCGGCGTGCGTACCGATCGTACCGGAGCGATAGGCGTGTCAAGAAAGACCGATCCCGTCTCGAGAAACAACATCCCGAACTCAAGACGATGTGGAAAGATCTGGAGAACATGCCCGTTTTGAAGGCTGGTAGGGCGGAACAGCCAAAGTCCATTTCACGACAGCTGAAGCCCTTCCAGCTTGAAGGGCTGGCCTGGATGACAGCAATGGAGAAAACAGAGTGGAAGGGGGGACTTCTCGGCGATGAGATGGGCCTGGTACGTTACGGCTTCTTCCTCGGTTTCGTTTTAGGTCCTGTGTGCTAACTGCTTCTGCCACATCATAGGGTAAAACGATTCAGGCAGTGTCTCTGATTATGTCAGATTATCCTGCCAAGAAGCCTTCACTTGTACTTGTGCCTCCCGTGGCCTTGATGCAGTGGATGACGGAGATCGAGTCATACACTGACGGTACACTAAAGACACTGGTTGTTCACGGTACCAACTCCAAGTCCAAGAACCTCACTGTCAAGGGCATCAAGAGCTATGATGTGATCATCATGTCTTACAACAGTTTGGAGTCCATGTACCGGAAGCAGGAGAAGGGCTTCAAGCGCAAGGAGGGGCTCTACAAGGAGAAATCTGTCGTCCACCAGACCGAGTGGCACAGGGTCATCTTGGACGAAGCACATAGTATCAAGAGCCGAACAACGATGACGGCCAAGGCATGCTTCGCCCTCAAGGTTACCTATCGATGGTGTCTCAGCGGTACACCGTTGCAAAACCGCATCGGAGAGTTCTTCTCTCTAATCCGCTTCCTTAACATCCGACCATTCGCATGCTATTTGTGCAGAGGATGCTCTTGCAAGACTCTCGAATGGGGCATGGACGAAGACAACAGGTGCAAGCACTGCAAGCACAGCGCCATGCAACACGTCTCGGTGTTCAACCAAGAACTCCTCAACCCCATCCAGAAATTCGGAAACCGTGGTGAGGGTGCTTTGGCCTTCAAGAAGCTACGGATCCTCACGGACCGCATCATGTTGCGGAGACTGAAGAAGGACCACACCAATGCAATGGAACTTCCAGTCAAGGAGATCAACGTTGAGCGTCAGTTCTTCGGCGAGGTGGAGAACGATTTTGCAAACAGCATCATGACAAGCGGCCAGCGAAAGTTCGACACATACGTGGCCACCGGTGTTCTGCTGAACAACTACGCCAACATCTTTGGCCTTATTATGCAGATGCGACAGGTTGCCGATCATCCGGATCTGATTCTGAAGAAGAATGGCGAAGGTGGTCAGAACGTGCTCGTGTGCTGTATCTGTGACGAGCCTGCCGAAGATGCCATTCGCTCTCGTTGCAAGCACGACTTCTGCCGCGTTTGCATCAAGACGTATGTGCATTCGGCTACGGACCCGAACTGCCCTTCTTGCCACATTCCTCTATCCATCGACCTGGAGCAGCCCGAGCTCGAGCAGGACGAGGCGCAGGTCAAGAAGTCATCCATTATCAACCGGATCAAGAWGGAGAATTGGACTTCGTCATCTAAGATAGAGTTGTTGGTACACGAACTCCACAAGCTCCGATCCGATAACGCCTCCCACAAGTCCATCATCTTCTCCCAATTCACCACCATGCTCCAGCTTATCGAGTGGCGTTTGCGCCGCGCTGGTATTACTACGGTTATGCTTGACGGTAGCATGACTCCAGCCCAACGCCAGGCTTCGATCAACCACTTCATGAAGAATGTGGACGTCGAGTGCTTTTTGGTATCCCTCAAGGCGGGAGGCGTCGCCCTGAACCTCACCGAGGCTTCGAGGGTTTTCATTGTAGATCCCTGGTGGAACCCTGCAGCGTATGTGTGCCCTTCTATCATTCCTTGAAAGAATGTTGACTAACTTGCTCGTAGTGAATGGCAATCCGCCGACAGATGTCATCGTATCGGCCAGAGCCGACCTTGTACGATCACCCGACTGTGTATCGAGGATTCGGTTGAGAGCCGTATGGTCCTTCTACAAGAGAAGAAGACCAACATGATCAACTCGACCATCAACGCCGATGATGCGGCGATGGATTCTTTGAGTCCTGAGGATTTACAGTTTCTGTTCAGAGGAAGCTAAGCACCTCAGTCCTCGACATGGTGTGTTGCATCTGGGGTTATTCAGAATTGTTGCTTCAATTTTGCTACTATTTAAACTGTGCTCGGCCTTACAACATCTTTGTGTGTTCCTAGTAAAAGGACGTGTAATTACACAGTTTCCAGGAAGCTAGACAGACTGGATGAGTTGGCCATCCTGGGGTGTCGCTGACAGCCGAGCTATTGGGACAAAGTCTCTCTTGCATCTGGTTGTGACAACCCTTCACTTGTCACCGACTGGAGTCTGGACTGCTGTTCGAGGCGCCTGGAGCAAGGTCAAACTCAGTCGTATATATATGGTTCTACTTGACTGAGGCATGGGAACTATCAGCTACATCTTGAAAGATGGATGCAAATGTAATGGAGTCTCAAATGACAAGTTAGATGAGGAAAAGCCACCTTATGTGGTCAAGGATATCTGTAAGAATTACAGAAATTCAGAGAACAGAACAACATTGCCAGTTGTGATGAACACGAGTATAGAACGGGTCAAACCTCTCGTCGACAGCCGTTGACACAAACGACATGTAACTAACATTGGAAGGTTTGGCCACTCTACAGGTGAGGTCCATAATAATATTGATGAGACGGTCGCTGTATCTAAAAAAAGGTATTGTGACCATGATTAAGTTCTTTGGGGCATACCCCTTTGTCCTCTTTTTCTCCAAGATATCTTACAAGGCCTTCCAGGATCACTCGGACATGGGAGATACTCTACCTCCGTCTCGTCTGAACAGGCGCTGACGGGGGTTAGGCAGAGAACCCAGCTTGCCAGTGCCTGAACATCAGGTCTTCAATATTCCGGTGCTTCGCCTTTTGAGATCTTCGAGGGTTGAATAACTTAAGGTTGCTCTCGCCTACTATCTTCCTTGTCTTCCTACCTACCTAGGTTGCTTTTCAGTCGCTGGTATTCCTACTTCATTTCCCTACTTTCTCGTCCCTCTGTTTCTTTTCCACTTGCTTTATGTCCCTTTTCTTCACATTTCTGTCAGCTTGTTCTTTTCCTTTCTGACTGACTGTTTTCTTTTTCGCCTGTAGAACGGGGCGGGAGGCAGGGACGGCCGAGCAGTTCAACTGCTCGCTCTTTCCCACTTACCTACTCTCCATCGCTCCTTCTTGTATACCTCTACCTTCTGAGCGCCAGTCTGGGGAAGGAAGGATTCGACAGTCTGAGTCGCGACTGCCCAATTTCCGCGAAATTTCAGCATCAAAAACCCCGTCTCTGAGATTCCCGATCATGGCAGCGTTTGACACTCAGTCAATCCATATGACGGTCAGCGGGCTGATTGACTCGCGATGAACATTGGTCTTCCATTCTTAGTTTTCTAGCACAGGGGAAATTCTACATTTTCTTCCACATTACCGGTGCCGGTACACTGGCCTGGTTGTCTCGTACCTAGGTAGCCGCAGAAACAGTTCTCTTGACAGAACGTCTACTTGTCTCGAATATATCTACGATAACTCCGTTGTATACTCACATTTTGTCACCAATATCATTTGTCAGGTTCTTCGTATATATCCTGTTTGTTGTATAGAACGTTTTATTTCCCTTGAATGTAGTTTGCTTGCTGAGCATCTTCTCTCCTTTTCCTCGGATCACGAAATTGAAGATTGCTCATACCTGCTAGCGCTTCAAGTTTCAACGATAGCCAAAGACTACCTAGGTATCCATGGTCATCAGTAGGAAGGCACGTGCATCTGTCATGTGCTCACAGCTCGCTTCTTCCTCGGTGACTAGGCATCGTCTCTCGGTGTAGCGGAAATGCTCCGCATTATATTTTGACTCCCATGTCCCGGAAAGCGGGGAGCGGAGTTTATGGGATTGATGGAGTTGATGGAGTCTATGGAGAACTCTCCGCCATCCCCCGCAGGGCCGCCGCCTCGGCATCCCCATTGTTTGATGGAGTCTGAGGAAGCATTGTGGAAACTGGAAACATCACCGAGCTCCGCCATGGACTACCAGGGCCACTTACATCGTGTTCCCCGGGTTGTTGTTCATGCGTTCCGGACATGAGGATAGGTTGTTGTGAAATGCTGGCTACGGATTTCCCTGTTGCAAGTATAGGTACTTCATGTGACTCATGTACAGCCAGATGATCGAGGTATGTAGAGACTTGGCATCTGCAAAACATGGGTGATCGCTTTTAGCCTGTTGAAGATGATACATGGTGTGCTGAATAGAGGGGGTATGTGAATTGTGTTTGTAGGAAAGTGTCCAACAACAGGACGGGCGAATTGGCGAGTAGAATGACGACGACGTGTTGACGATAGGTGGCTGGTGTCAGTATATCGTCAAGAGATTTGCATGTGCAAGAAGTTTACGTCTCGTCGAAAAGCAGAAATACAATATGATTTGCGAAGAGGTAAACCAAAAAGGATTGGTATCGTCCGATTCTTCGAATAGTGTAAGATCAACGACAGTCAGCCTCATTGGCCTCTGCTATGTGAGTGTCCAGGGTGAATGGACTCGGAGGTTTGTGGAATGGGAAAATGAATCACAAGCAAAACCCGGTCAACTCCCATATGACAACACACTCACATGTGTTTTGGAGATCTGGAGCTATGACTCGGGGGCCCGGGGAAAGGGATCAGTCAATGCGGGGGAGAAACAAGGTGTGTAGTATGGTTGAGATATGCTTAATTTGTGAAAACGGTTGCGATCATCATAGGTGGTTCGAGTCATGTCTCCTCTTGGCTTCCTTACCCATCCCACTTCTCCACGAGCACATGCTTGGAGGTTGAGTGTGGGGCTGCGGAGTAACGACGCTCGTCGAGAGAGCCTCAACCCCCGGACAAGTCAACCATGACAACCAACCCCCCGACCGAGACCCTGCCGCAGCCTCCCCCGAACTCCTTACCCCTGGGTTGGTGAATGTTACCATTCCTTACCAAGTTGTCGGCATCTCATGGGTATTGGTTGACTCTGAGCTCCGAAACCGCAATCATGTGCAGCCGACAATGCTCCAGGGGGAAGTTTGTTTGGATTGCTCGGAAGAGGTGGACCTCCGCCAAGCAGGTCATAGCCGGGAGTTGACCGGGCACGGCCGGGAGTTCCAGGCTTTCAGCCAACAATCAATGGACAGTTCCCGTTGGCCCAGAAACCTAGGGATCCAGGGGAGAGGCACCCGGGATGGCCGCCAGCTTACCGAGATCGCATCATCATATGTCAAAGAGATGGATGGTGCCAAGACGACATTGCCGGGACAGGAGCTGAGAGGAGGGTCCAGACATGCCAAGGAGAACTACCCCAGATATGGTTTACTACCCTGCGGCTGACTCATCAAGGCGTAGTCTGTGATTGGGTGACTCGAGACCATTTCCCCCATCGGATGGACAGCCACCACGAGGCACTTGCTGCTAAATCGTGGGGAAGGTTTCAGAATCGTTGGAGGCGTTGAAGTGTAGGGAAGCGGGAAGATGTTGATGCATTTGAGTGTTGGTCAGCCCTGATACAGATCAAAGCAACGCGGACTGATGATGTGAGAGCAAAGAATATAATTCCGAGATAGCAAAGAAGACGTTGGGCAACAGTTGGCAAAATATCTGAGTGGAACCAGTGAGATCAAGGGGAACGTTGAGCACTTGGCAACAGTTAGCGCTAGACTCGAACGAGCATCTGCACTGGCGGGCCGGTTTGGAGATGAAGCCAACGGCTATGCAGCCCCGGGCCTCAAGCTCGGTTCGAATGTCATTGTAAAGGTTCCCGTAGCTTGACAGCATCAGCCATCGTCTTCTGGCTTGTCATCATAAAGTTGATACGGAACGCTGATCATTGGTGCAAAGCAGTGATGTAGCGGCGCCACATCTGGATGTCTGGCCCAGCAAAAACTCGAGGTATGATAGATCGGATCGTCCATGTCATGAATGTGACAAGGAAGGGCATGGGACGATCAAATGTTGGGGAAGAGGGTTGAACTGGGCGCTCAATGTCTGTCTCCAGCAGGCTATGATTTTGGTTAACTGAAAAGAGTTGAGCTCAAAGGAGGGCGTGATCGTCGAAACAAATGGAGGCAGGGAAAGAAGGGATGAGCGTGATGCAGGTTCGAGACAGAATGGTTGAAGGTCCACTCACCGCATAACAATCCGGGGAAAGACTTGGCACTCTCCCAGGGTTTCACAGCTGAAGGGATTCGCTGAGTTTGGGGATCGCTCACCTCCTTTCCCCTTTGGCTTTCACTTTTCGCAACACCGATGCCTTCTTCCCCGACGGCCAATGTTTCTAGAAGTCCGGACTTTAGCATCTCGTCACCCTCCCTGTCCCATTGTCTCAGCGCCCAAAACAGACGCTGCAACAATTTCGGGAAAAGTCGGAACAGGAATCCATGCCTTTCGTAGTATTTTTGGCTTCGTCAATTCGATGCGTGTCACCCTGGGCGGATGTGAGTTTTGGCGAGCCTGGTTGTTGCCCCCGGTCAGCCCCTGAACGCCCAGGGTTGGTCGAAGCGAGAGACGCTCCCGCTGGTGCTTCGGGTGCTTCACGAGGGGATCCACATTCACCGACACAGCATGACCGCAATCCTCCAAGCCCAAACCCGTCCGGCCCGTTTGGATATCGGTGACCGTAGGCCCTACCACCTAGGGGACAGTAGGATTTTATGTTTCCTGATTCTGACGTCCAAGTCACGATACTTTTGGCGCGACAGAGGGGCAAAATGGATGGGAGTTATCAGCAACCTTACCTTATCGCAGTCCGCTATGGGTCCAGACCGGAGCTGACGGTACAATTCCGTCGCCCAAGTGAATGACAAACAAGGGTATGAAGATTGAAGCGGTGTTGACGGCCAATACGAACGTACGTGTTTATGTGCTGTCGATGGGGGCGCAATTCCAATCAATTCTGTCACCGCCGTACGACCTGTGGGAATCCGCATCCAAACCACAAGAGTGGAAAGCTGTACATAACGGATATGTCAGCCCTGGACGAAAAGGTCGTGGTGGTAGTGGTACAGGGTGAGCTGAAGAAAGGTGTAGAGGTACAAACCCCACAATGACGCCGTCGCCTTCAGCACTCCAGCCCCGTACTGGCACCCACTAAAAACAACTTGCGGTCCACAGTTTTCAGTGTCTCATGATTCCTTCGTGGATTTTGCGACCCTTTTTAGCCGTAATTGCGCCGTGATGACTTCAAGGGCTTCCGCAGAAAAGTGGATGGATTGCGGGCGAGTTGCCAATCGTAGACGTTGCAATTGCAGAGCGGAAAGTTGGATAGACGGTCTGTTGGGAGTTTGATGGAAAAAATTACGAAACCTTTTCGAGAAACCGACGGGAGTTGGAATCAAACAAAATCTGAGGTGGAATTCGAGGTCGGGTCCCGGTGTATTCATCCCCGATGTTACACATTTCCAACCAAGCGGGAAGGGCCCGCTAGCCCGATTAAGAAGCTGATGTCTGTAATTGAAGCAGCTGATTGGACAGCGGGGTCAGCCTGCGCCCCTGTATCGAAAAGATGTTCGACGAATTCGAAATCCACTTCTCCACAAATTGGTGCCTTGAGGTTGACGGTTGCTACTGCCCATCGAAACAAAAGCACTGCGTGACTCTCTCACTTTTCCGGTCACACAAAGCCGACTGCGGAAGGTGCAGTTGGGTGGAAGGAGAACTGGAAGGAATCAGCGCTATATGTCAGATCTGAGTAGAGGTAGAGTCCAGGACGCACAATGCTCGGACGTCCGTCCCATCCGCCTTGTTCCTTCTCTGGTCCCCAAATTAGGTTGGGCGTTATCATATCAAAGTTGAGGACAGATGCCACTATAGAAGAATTCTCACCGTGCAATATCCATTGCAATTCTCACATCAGCTGCGGGAGCCTTGAATTCGACACTCATGAATGATGGAAGAGTGGATGGAAGTGCAGGTGGAAGATGTTGTCGAAGGCGACTCGAAGCAGCGGGGGACTGTGGACGGATGGAGCCGCTAGCCTCTAGGCGGTGGAGTAGCGGTGGGGACTTCGGGTCTGACAAGCGGCATCGCACGCGGACTGCACCTGCATTTCCAGTGTTACGAAGGATTGCAGTGATTCCCCGCCTCTCATGGAATTCGAAATACACGATGCACACCCTGAACCATTACCGGGCATGGAGATTTGCCGTTTTCATTTCCTAGATGAGAATTCCAATGGAACGCTACGAGCAGCACACGACCTGTTCCCAAAAATGACTGTTCTGAAAAGATGACAAGACGGGACGCAGAGGGTGGACGACCGGTGCGAGACCGGACGGGAGAGCCCGTTGACAGATGGAACGGGAAAGAGCATCCTCCACGTAAAACTGCCCTTGCAGCCCTTCGTTGCTTCAATCTCCTCGATCTCATCCTCGCATACCTCCCGTCGTACCTATCTTCTCTTTCCTCCATCTTACATTCCTCAGTCTTGGTGTTGATCGATCATCATCATATCACCTCATCTTGGTGACCGGGATCTGCCGTTGGTGCCTCCAATTTGTAGAAGCAAGGTACATACACGCTATTCGTACCTAGGGCTGCTACTGTAACAACACCATCATTGTACCGACCAATTCGCGGATATCGTTTTCAATATTTGTCGTCGATTTCCACGTCCCGGTACAACACTTTCCCGGAGGCATTCCAAGCTGCATATTCGTCGCAGCAACAAGCGGTCACAGCAACCCCAACCGGGTGTATTCGGGTGTCTCCAACGGCTGGACCACGAGTGTGTGCAAGGTGTGTATACTCCCTTTTGTTTTCTTTCTTTTCCTATTTGGGGCATGCCCAGCCGTCCAGCCCAGGTCCAGCCCACACCATCCGATCCTCCCCCAACCGTTCATGGAAGAGTCAAGACGCCGGCCGTGTGTTATGGAATCCACAGCCGGCGGCACGAGTCGGAGACGACTCCCCTCGTCAGAGACAAGGACACCACTCACGGAACACACACGGGACACCCTCCTCCTTCGCGGGCAGGCGGCCCTTGAAACAGCCATACCCCGGCTCCCGAAACCCGCCAGACAGGCCTCTGTCACGACAAGCAACACCCCCAAGCACCTCAGAAGCTCCTGGTCGTTCTCACCATATGCTAGTTGGCAGCTAACAGTGACCCTCTTGATGCCCAACTAGGGAGCAAAAGTGAAAAGAAGCAGGTGAAAGCAGCAAAAAAAGGCATAGCGTTCCATCTCAATCTCGCGTCGCATGGGTAAAAACAGACTCCCCGTTTCGCCCTGGACGGTGCTCATGTCCGGGGCAACCGCTCGACTGCAAAAGGTTTTAAGTCGGCCGGTCCTCTCGAGTAAACTGGATGCTGGAAGAACATCTTCTCATCATCTATCCTCTTTGACTTTGACAAAGAGTCTGTTGCTTGCTACACGGTTCGCTGCTTCTACACTCGTCGCTACTACTTCTGCTGGTGCATCTACAAGTACCGGTACCTCCAACCCCGGCACTACCATCAAGTCTCAGACCAATCGCAACCCCTCGACTTACACCTCACCTCCAAATTCCTTTTCCAGAAGGTTTAGTTGGGGTAACCTGCTAGGCTGGGACCGGACCCTCCCCAACAAGTACAAGTACGATTTCAACCTCACCGGCCACCTCGACGATTTGTCCTCTTTAATCCGCCCTTTCCTGGCTTTTCTGGACCCGTCCTCGCTTTCCTCTCCATACTCAATGGCTTCGTACGCCTTCAGCACTTCTTCAGGCTCCGATCTCTCGACCCCACGGTCAAGCTCCCCTCACTCATCTGCATCAGTTGCGTCCGCACGCTCCTCCCACTCGTCCACCTTCAGTGCAGCAAAGCGCATGTCCATCTCTTCAGTTCGACGCACTTCGGCTTCGAATCCGATGTCTTCCGTTGATCTATCGACCATTGAAGAAGCTTTAAAGATGGCCAGCCTCGACACACTGAGGGGCTACTGCCAAAATACGTACGGAGAGGTCCACCAGGAGACCACTACCGAGTACATCTCCCACGAAGAGGCCCGGGGCTACCAGGTGCTCAACCAACCCCACTGGAACAAGGGTAAGCCTACTGGTCTTTTTTTTTTCTTTCTCTTCCCTTTCCCTCCACGTCCCACGCTTTGTTCTTTCCCGTCCCCATCTCTTATCAGCACCCGAGCTTGTCCACAGCTTCCTTGAGTCAGTCTGGCCATGCTCGCATCATCAGTCTCTGCTGTCCGTCAAGGTCCTATCATGCCTTGGTCGGCCAGACTTCTGCAGGCACGCCAGACTTGCTTATATTCACGTTTCCTCCCATCTTTTGTTTCCCGACCCCGCCTGTCTTCTTCAACTTCATCTGTTTCCGGTCCAGCACTTTCCTCTTCTTCGTCCGTGTCATATTCGCCAGAACCGTCCTCGTTACCCCTCGTACACAACATGGGCACAGTTACTAACATTTACATTTCACCCAAAGGGACGTCTTTTACTCCTGAAGAGCGTGTGTCCAAGAACCTGACCGGCCTGATTCCGCACGTCATGGAGGACTCCGAGAAGCAGGTTGAGCGTGCGCTCAAGATGATCCGCAGCCGTCAGACCGACATTGACAGGTATCTTTACCTGTCGACCATCAAGAGCCAAAACGTCGACCTCTTCTACCGCATCCTCATGGATCATGCTAAGGAGATGATGCCATTGGTCTACACTCCCACCATTGGCGACGTCTGCCTCCAGTACTCGACCCTCTACACTCGTCCAGAAGCTCTGTACATTTCGATCAAGCAAAGGAAATCGATCCGGACAATCTTGAGGAATTGGCCCTATCCTAAGCCCGAGATTTGCGTCGTCACTGACGGTTCCCGCATTCTCGGTTTGGGAGACCTTGGTGTCAATGGTGTTGGCATTCCGGTAAGTGTCTTTGGCAGTTATTTAGTTGCATACGCTAGTCAGACACTAACATCCACCAGATCGGTAAGCTGGCTTTGTACACGGCTGCTGCTGGTATCCACCCGGACAAGACGCTCCCTATCGTCCTCGACTGCGGTACCGCCAACGAGACCAACTTGAGGGACCCTCTTTACCTGGGGCTTCGTCAGAAGCGTATCCCGGTTTCCGAGCAACAAGAGTTCATGGACGAGTTCATGGAGGCTGCCGCTGAAGTGTTCCCGGAGATGGTTGTGCAGTTTGAGGACTTTGAAAGTGAAAAGGCTTTCAACTACCTCGACCGGTACCGTGACCAGTTCAAGTGCTTCAACGATGATATCCAGGGAACTGGAGCCGTTGTCCTCGCGGGGTAAGTTGGAGAACCCCTTCAACTCTGGAGAAGATGAATTTCCTTAAACGGAAACCCCCACGTTTCACAGAGGGACTCCGAGACGTGAGACAAATTGCTAACGATAGGTTGTACAATATAGTTACATTGGTGCCGTCAATCTTTCAAATGTTCCTATCGAGGAGCAACGTCTTGTCTTCATGGGAGCTGGCTCCGCCGGCGTTGGCGTTGCCAAGCAGCTGGTTGAGTACTATACCAAGCGTGGCCTCTCGGAGCAACAAGCCAAGGACAAGTTCTGGCTTGTTGATACCAAGGGTCTTGTGACCAAGGATCGTGGTGATAAGCTGGCCGAACACAAGAAGTACTTCGCCCGTACCGACAACAACGGCCATCAGTTCCGCACCCTCGAGGAGGTCATCGAGTACGTCAAGCCAAGTGCTCTTGTCGGTCTTACCGCCACCCATGGCGTCTTCACCGAGTCGGTCGTCCGCGCCCTCAAGGCTTCCGTCGACGCCGGAGGACTTGGCCGCAGGCCCATCCTCTTCCCCCTCAGCAACCCTCTCACCAAGGCTGAATGCACGTTCAAGGAGGCTGTTGACTGGACCGAAGGAACCGTGCTCTTTGCTTCCGGTTCTCCCTTCTCCAGCTACGCCGTTAACGGTGTAACATATCACCCTAACCAGGGTAACAACGTCTACGTCTTCCCCGGTATTGGTCTTGGTGCCATCCTCGCCAAGGCCAGCAAAGTCACCGATGACATGATCTACACCTCGGCCGCTGCCCTGGCCAACTCCCTCAATGCCGATGAGGTCAAGCAAGGCCTTATCTACCCCCGCATTGACCGTGTCCGTGAGGCTAACGTCATTGTTGCGCGTGAGGTGATGAAGTCTGCGCGCCGTGAAGGCGTCAGCACCCTACCGGAAGAGCAGTGGCTTGAGTGGGAGGAGTGGGGCGACGTGGCCCTCGACAGGTACATCAAGCAGCACGTCTATGACCCCATGCTTTAGAAGGTCTCATAGATACGTCCAAACCAGTGTGCGCAAAATGAATAGAAAGGGTGGGTTGGGTCGGAGGTCATTATCATGGCGTTTGGGACTCTGATTTGTTTTACCCTGGTGGTTGTCTGACTCACAGGATGACTGCTTTATTGTTGAAGAGTTGGAATGGTGGATAAGTGGGATCCATTACTACCATTAATGAAGATCCCTTTCCAGTCGAAAAAGATTGGATGGATCTTGAGCGTATCGGTACTTACTTCTAAAAGACCGTGTTGGATGCAAATACCCCAACAGGCAGCGAGAGATGCCCATGTTCCAACATCGGTCACCCGGCATTAGATACATACTGTTAAAGAGAGGTTTATTCGGCGTTACCATGGAATCGAACAATGTTTGTAGATTTAGATCACTGAACGGAACGGGCACATTGCGGAGGATTCATTGTACATTTTCCAAGGATCTTCTTTCACTGTCATCAGTTTAAACTCACCCTGGTGATACCCTCGCTCTCTGACCGGACAATCACCCAAAACAACATTTCGTAGGCCAAACCTTCCTCAACCTCCCGCAATATCGCGTCTATATATGCGCATGCATCTGGTACTTGTCTTCTGAGCACATTTACCGCATTATCTCTCGAAATTGATGTTCGGGTAATTACTTTTTACGCAGGCATGAGCAGGTTTAAGGGTGAAAGAAGCATGTACATAGTTGACCGACACCTTAACCCTGCTCATGCCTGCGTAAAAAGTAATTACCCGAACATCAATTTCGAGAGATAATGCGGTACCCTCTCCCAAAACCCGCATGCATACCATGCTTGTCCAAGGAACAATTCTGCGTTATGCGACTTCGCCTCCATCGATACTTGACATGATGCTATGCGCGCGAGCCTACAGACGACACTGGACCCGAGAGAAACCCGGGATATCCCGCGCTCCCGTCTGTATGTATTCACTCGTTGCGTGAGCAGGTTTCAAACCTTGCTTTTTTTTTTTTTTTTACCTCCATTCACGGCAGTGACTGACCTGGCCCTTCTCGTCGTCCTCAGCGTCGGCGTCGGCCTCATAACTCACCGTCGTGGTTTTATGTATGGTTTTCATCAAGGAGCTCAAACCGTGACATAGGGTTCGTGCAGTGAGGAAACATGCTTAGATCGGATTACAACATCTCAGTCTTACACAGTTCACTTCACTCCGCCTCACTCCACCCCTCTTCAACTTCAAATTCACGTCTTCAGTCTACTTCACTTCACCTCAGTTCACTTCTTCAGTTTACTTCATGAGGAAAGCTTTATATTACCCAGTCCTACATGGTCTCGTTTTTCTCTCTCACTCTACTTGCTATTTTTACCTCACTCTAGTCTATACGTTCTTGCTTCCTTACAGCCATGTTCCGAAGTCGTAAATTGAGGTTGCCCACGACGAGACACAAAGTGTTGTAGTATTACCTTCCCGAAAATGAGGCACAATGATGTAGTGTCGTGAAAAACATGTCTTGATATGGGCCACGTTTAACGGTTGACATTTCTTGATTTTCATTTACCATGAATGAATCTTTTTCTTCTCTGGCTTGGATATGGCGCCTCGAATGACCAGACAGTGTGCCGCTAACCATAAACCCAAACCAACTAAAACCGAAATCATAATCATCATGACCGCACACCAGGGTATATATCCTCTTTTTCACTCTCACTCCGCAACTCCCGATTCGTTCACTCTTCCTCACCAACTCTTCAATCCGCTCGCTCTTCACTCCCTTTCCCATCAAACCAACCTTCGCCTTGCCCATCCCACTACTCCCTCCTCCTACTCCTCCCCTCCGCCGCCTCCCCAGCCAAGAACCCCCTCGTCACCGGATTCTCCACCAACAACCTCTCCTGTTCCTCATCATTCCCACCACCATCACCACCACCATCAGTTGTCGGTGGTGCCCGTTCTGCAGGCTTGGCACTCCCAAACAAACAAGTCCACAAATCATTCTGATCCACCGCCTCGCCCACCACTCCATCCGATCCTTTACCCATTAGTTTACTCAAATGGGCTTGCTGCATTTCTTGCGCGTTGGCCGCGTCGAGGCTGATGTCTTCTAGCAACTCAGAGTCAGACTGCTTCCCCTTTTCTTTCGCCTTCGCTTTTGTTTTTGTTGAAGAGGAACTAGCCACGTTCCGACGCTCCATATGCTCCAACCTCCTCCTCACACTCAACTCATAAACATTCTGCTCCACCGTCCCATCCACAATATACAACCATACCGTCGTCTCCTGCTTCTGTCCAATCCTGTCAACTCTTGCAATAGCCTGCAACTCCAGCGCCGTGTTAAGCAACGGTTCGCACAAAAACACATGGCTGGCGTTGACCAGGTTCAACCCGCTTGCGTGCGCACGCGCGTGCAAAAGGAAGACTTCGATGGAGGGGTCTTCGCGGAAGGAGGCGACGCTAGATATGGCGCCTCGGTCGAATGAGGAGTAGCCGATGCGGTAGCGTTCAAAGGCCTGGGCTAACACATAGAGGAAGTCTTGGTACTGCGAGAAGACGATGGATTTGGCGCCGGGGTCGGATTGCCGCAGCCAGAGGAGGTGGCGGATTAAGGTGTCGACTTTGGTGGTGTAGTGCGGGCCGTTTTCGAGGTCGATGTTTTGGATTTCGGCGAGTTTGGAGGGGTTGAATTCGGTGTAGATTTTGGCTGAGTGTTTCTTGGACTTTGACGGGGATGTTGGTTGTTCGCGGTGGGCTAGCTGCTTATTGGAGGAGTCTCCTCGTGTATGGCCTTCCGAGTGGACTTTGAGCTCTTGAGGTTTGTAGGTGATGTCATGAAGGTTGGAGCGGTTGAGAGAGCGCTTGCAGACCGGGCAGTTGTGGTGAGCTGCGAACCACATTGTGATGCACTCCTTGCAGAACTGATGGCCACAGACTGTCAAGACGCCGATGGAGAATGGAGACTGGCAGATGACACACATTCGTTCCTCGTCGGAGGAGGCATCGGCTTGTTTGAGGTGAAGCACTAGATAGGGTGTCAGTACATCCCATTACACGGAGGATCATGAAATCGCAGCACAGGTGTCTAGATGGGCATAACCTACAGTAACGATGCTTCGACTCTGCTGTAGCCAGTTTCGTCTTCAACCTTTCTTCCTCGTTGACGGCCCTCTGCAGGGCTTCTTCATTCGTGGGCCCTGTGTACTCCTCTACCGAATCCGAAACCTGCTGCAGTTGCCGGTAGAAATCAAGACGTGCGTTCAAGATATCAGTGAAGTTCTCCACCTCTTGTTCCATGGCGGTCGCTGCTTTGCCTTGGTCCGTATGTTGAGCCTGAGTTGACTTTAACAAGCGCTCTGCCAAAGCAAGCTCCAGTCTTGCTCTTTTGCTCCCACTCGCTTCCTGATGCCGTAAATCTGTCATCACAGCTCGAAGCTTCGAGATAATGCCCCTCAAGGATGTGTGACCATCACCTTCCTTGAATTTCGGCTGGATACTTTCGCGAAAGGCAAAGAGCTCGAGGATCCGCTTGGCCGATTCGGGCGGCTCCTGGCCTTCTTCGACTTCCATATCATCGCGTGCCATTTTAAGCACCACCCCAACTTCGTGTTCGATCAGGCCGTTTTGTTGCCCAGATATTACGGCTTGTCGGTCGGCGATAGCGGCCTTCAAAACCTGTACGTATGCCAGTATCCCATCCTGAAGCTTTGTTGATTCCTCGTACTCCTGGCCTGTGGCTTCAACATCGGTATTGTCCTCATCCACCAACGGCTTGAGCAGAAGTTGGATGACATGCTCTCTCCATTCGTCGAGCTTCTCAGCCTGCCGGTCAAGGGCCTCGTATATACCCTCGAGAGCGATGATGATGTTGCTACATTCGACGCCACTTTCTTCGGGTATATCGACTGCTGGGATGACCGCAAAGTCTTGCTTCTCGCGACATTCGTCAAGCTCGTCCATCAGCTTCCTCACCTTGCCGTAACTCTAGACAGTCCGTTAGTACACGTCGCACAAAAGATGGGAATTCAAATGTACCTCTTGCAGGATTTCCTTCCTGATAGCCTTTGCAAGGTCGTAGCCTTCGGATTCCAGTTTGTCCAGCCGCTTGAACTCATCTGAGTCCGGAACAGTCAACTTGTCGTCCGTCTTGGTCGAGTAATATCCGTTTGCGCACAAAAACACGGCCATGTGCTGAACTTCAAGGGCGAATCTCAGTCGACGACGGGCATCTTTAAGACCTGATGAGGTGTCCTCGTCATCATCCGACTCGCTATCTTCCCCCGCACCTGACGGTACCGCAGGGGCTTTCGCAAGCTCCGCTTCAAGCCGTTTCCGGCACTCTGCTACCATCTCTATACTTTTCGCGCGGACATCCTCCCAAATAGTTAGTGCATCCTGGACGCGGTCCATTCCAGCCAGAATTTGTCCTCTTTTGAGCTGCATGAGCAGGAGACTACGTTGATCACTCCTAATGGCACCGTCGCTCTGCTCTAGCATTGCATCAAGGACCTCGGCCACTGTTCGCATAGGGCGGCCCGACTTTTTCCCTAAGGCCTTGCGGTTTCGATTTCCCACTTCAGGGTGAAGGGTCAATTGCCGCAGCCGATCGAGGGCAGTCCGCATGCCCTGTTGTGTTATAGGGTCTTCGGGATCCCAGTCTTCCTGAATTGGATTTCCCTCAACATCCAAGCCGCAGTTGTTGACGAGCTCGCTGAATACGGTCCGGTAATGTTGTTCCTCCACGGCGCTGAAGGGCATCGTGATCACATGTCGTTTCTGGGGCGGAATCGATATTTCACCTCTAACCATACTCTTCGTGTGCCGCATTGTGATGGAGCCGAACAGGCTCTTGAAGCGCGCCTTGTCGGACATTAAGGCTTTCCAAGCGTCTTTATCCGAGGCATACGGCTCAACTCGGAGGAAGTTGAGAAGGCCTCGTAGATCTGGGCGCCATCCGTTAGCCATTGTCAAAATGAATACAACCTAGCTTGTCTGGTGGAATTCTCACCTTTCTGAATGTCATTTTTCACTGGAGTACCAGTGATTGCCCAAGCATGGACGCGGGGAATGCGTCTTGCAAGTACTGCAGTGTTGCTGGTCCAGTTTTCCACCATTTGGGCCTCGTCAATGCAGACACGCCACCACCCAAGTTCGACGAGGGGAGAGGCTTGGCGCTCATATTGCTTTTCTCCGCGCATGGATCGTTCGGGACGATCGACGGCTGACCAGATCTCGGTCCGGAGAACTTCATAAGTGGTGATGACCACATCCTGCTGAGCCAATTGATTGGACGAGAGGTCTACACCCTTCATCTTGGCCGCCTTTTTCAGCCCTGGATAGTAAACCACCTTGAGAGTCGGTGCATGGCGGTTCAGTTCGGAAAGCCATTGATCGAGAAGAGGTAAAGGCGTTATTATCAGGGTCACTCCTGTTGTTTGGAGCTCGCGGCCAAGGAAAGGGTCATATGCCACTGTCGGACCTGGTGGGCGTCTGTGAAGCAACGTGAGAGCAATCACTTCGACGGTTTTTCCAAGACCTATCAAAAGTTAGCGATTCTGCTTTTTGCCCTCAGCAATCAACTTCAGGAAAAAAAGTTACCCATTTCCTCAGCCAGAATACCACCTTTGAGCATGTCATTAGACGGGAGCTTCGTGATGTCTTTTGCCGCTATGCCAAATGATGGGCTGATATAAAACGTATCGCCATTGGGATTTTTAACCTGGTGGAAGAAGGCAGGGAGAAGAGACGCATCCCCGCTCTCAGAGGGTTGGACCAAAGGTTGGCCATCGGGTTGAAGAAGGCCGCTCCATTCGACACCTTCACGCTGTAGAAGCCACTTGACAGCCCTTCGCTGGAAAGGATAAAGGTCCGCCTCCAGACTGGGGATTTTTGCTGTCGCGAGATGTCCGTCGGAAAGATTGGGCTTTGGGGTATGGGCTGCTTCGTAGAAATGCTGTGGAGACCATGAGATGGTCTCCTGCGCAGAAACAAGTAGATTGGGGTAATACACCATCAGCACCTGGGTTTTCAGCCCCTGCTGAACCTTGGACTGGTACACATCTGTACTAGTGTTCCACATTAGCCTGAGAGTGACATGGATTTTGACAGATGCTCCTTCTTGACGGATGGCGATATCCACAGCTGTCCAAAGATAGCCCTTCGACCCAGGATCAAATGATTGCGTCTTAGCAACACGGGCCATGAGAGCAAGTCTTCGAGAGATTGTCCTTGTCTTGAGGACATGGCAGATATGGGCGCCCTTGTTTTTGTTTGCGCGACTGCTGTTTTTGCTAGGAGCAAGATGCAAGTACCAGGTGCCACGTTCTGGATCACGACGGTCGGGTTTGGCATTCACCACCCAAACGTCTACGTAGTCTCCAATGTTTTGCTTGTTGAGGGCAAAGTCTTTGGGAATGGCCGCGGTCTCACGGGCAGGAAGGGCGACTGTGTGCTCGTCGATACAGACGGCATCGCTAGGCTTGAATACGCCCCGTGAAAGTTTCGCGCGCTTAGCAGGTCGAACTTCAAAGTCCTGTTCGGCATCAGTAGTGGAAACGGCGGGATCAAGTCCAATGGATCGAACATAGTCGACAAATGCGGCTAGGTTTTCCTGGTTGGCTTCCCAGTCTGATCGGGGTTGTCGAGACTGCCCTTGGGACTTTTTCTTTGGAGGCATGGTGGCGACAATTGAATGGATACTGATGTCGAAGTGATCAGGTCGAAGGAGGAACCGTGGATCCACGGTTTGATCAAGGAAGATGATGGGATATATATGGGGGTATGGGGGCCGCCCAATGTTCGTCAAGCAAAGCAAGCGGTAGTGGTCTGGAAATATCACGGCGTGGATATGCTTTGTGATAAACAGTCCGATCCTGCCGGCATGTTCGAGGTTGGCGATGAAGGATGAACGGCCGATCCGGATGACCAACCGGTGAGTTGGTGACCCTGGAGATGAAGGTGCATGAAGCAGGAAGAACTGCGGAGCAAGGAGAGGAGTGATAAAGTGTACAGTAGTTAGGCTTGAAATTGTTAAGGCAAGAGGTCAGCGCGCAGGGCAGGCACACAGAAGGGCTTACATACCTCTACAAGTACACGCGGGCGTACAACAGCTAGAACAGTGTACGTACTTGTAAGTTTTATAGGGCTGTCTGCTAATCAGGGTCTTGGCATGAACCAGTGCTAACATGCAGGGGCGCCACTTTACCCCGTGGTGAACAGCGTCTGTCATTGGCTTACAGACGGGCGGGAGCTATCTTGTACCCCACCGGAAGCTTCAGACGCTGGACGTCGGGCGCTCAGACCGGGCGGCGGTCCCGGCTCCAAATTTTTGGGCCGACGAAGCGGGCTGCGGAGGAAAACTTTCCCAAGCGACGGGAGTCCACCGAAGCGACCGCGCGCGTCCAGTCAGTCCCGGGGCCGGAACCAGTTAAGGAATCTCCATCCACAATATCTCGCCCCGTCTCTTCCCCGGCTCCGTGATATGAGCGGCAACCTTGACCGATTGCTGGCGACACCTCTGCAATAGGTAAGCCCCCCTCCCCAATCCCACTCCCCATTTGCTGTTGCCCTTCCATGTCCTTTGCGACTTGCGACTTTGCGACTTTATCATTCCCCTCTTTTTTTATTTGTTTACTTGCCCACTAACACTGTAGCCTTGACCCAGCACGGATGAAGTCCTCCCTCCGGATCCAGTCCACCCTTGGACTCCTCTTCCGGCCCTGCGCCGTCTCGGCCCCCGTCACTGCCCCCGGGCTCAACGCACACGCACGATGGGCGCATAAGACTGCCGCCCAGCTGCCCCTCATCCCCAAGCCGACTCCCTTCGTCCCCGACGTCCCYACCTTCCTGACCTTGATCGGTCGCGACCTCAAACAACATGCCGACAAGTTCCCCACGTGGGAGGCCCTCTTCACCCTCACTACCGACCAACTGAGGGAACTCGGCGTCGAGCCGCCAAGGGCAAGACGCTACCTGCTGCGATGGAGGCAACGGTTTAGGGAGGGCAAGTTCGGCATTGGCGGCGACCTCAAGCACGTCGAAAACGGTGTCGCCTACTTGAAGATCCATGAGAAGGAGACAAGCCCTACCAGAACGTCACGAAAGGTCGTCAACGTCCCCGCCAATAAGAACGTCGAGGAGATTCCTCAAGGCGAATGTGCCTGGGTCAAGGGCTACAAGGTCAAGGGCGTCTCTACAATCGTTGGCCCCTACGCCTTGCCGGTCCAGAAAGGTGTCTCCAAGCTCGCCATCACCGAGGGCATGTGGGAAGACAAGAGAGGACACAAGGTCGACGGTGGTGAGCGTAGACGCGCCGAGGTGCGCTTCAAGAGAGGTGTGGCGGAGCGTAAGGCCCTTAGGGAAAAGATGGGCTTCTACTAAACAAATAAATCGGGCTATGGTCATGGAAGATTGGGTTAGTCAAGGTGCCGTCAGATATGAACGTGCTCGGTTGGCCGCAAGCTCTACTCCATTTGTAGCCATGTGTAAAATCTGTATATTAATGGGATTCGGCTTGCCATCTTCCGGGGTCCTGGGCTGTTCGCGTCACTTTGTGGTCCATGTCTTGCGACCATCGTCGTTGAATAAGTGGTCGGATATTCATGTGCGAAGCTGTTATGGACTTATGGTCGAAGAGGGCTACAGTTGTCACGGAAATAGTCCGTTGGGCTTCCTTCTGTGTAGGTGACCTCTAATCCATCTTAGATGTCTTCTACTGACGGGGGTTTAGTACACTAGGGCTTTCCTGGAACAGTCCAACCTGACTCCAATCTCGAACTATTAGCGCTAGGATCCTAATTGTCCCTGTTTCGCCGTCAACCCAGTCACGCCAGTGCATCCGTTGGAACGAACATGTCGTACTCTCCGGATATAGGCCGGAGCTGTTATGTCCCTTAACTCCGTGATGCAAAAGTTCACAGCTTTCCTCGGTGATAACAGCCAACAGACCCTCCCCCCATGTTTCATGGCCATTTACCTGCCAGCTTCTCTTATCAATGTCCGCTATACCACGCTCTTTGCATGTCTTTTTCCATCAAGTTTGCCGTCAGCATTTACGCGCCAAATACAAGAAGCCTCTACACCAGCAACTCCATCTAAGTTCCCATATCCCTTTCACTCCTCCACGGTCCATCTCAGAGTTTGTCATAGCAAAACGAGAGTGTTCCAATACAAACAGCTACGTCAACAAACCACCATCGGTTGGTCAAAAGGCTCTTTCCCAAACCACATTGCTAACGCTTTCGGTAGAGGTACTATTACTTCTGATATCGTCAAGAGATCCGGATCTCTATCGCGCTTTCCTTTTCAAGCAAGACGGAGCTGTTTTCTTTGGGAAGGAGGTGCCGAGCCCTCAATTCGGAACAGATTTCACTCACAACTGAACCGGCCATTTCAACTCCTCGCTTCACCTCGTCCATTCTATTCTCATCACAGCATCAAAGACGGACCCAGCATCATGCAACGATAACTCACCCGGGTGGAATAATGACAGCAAAGTCCTTCCTTCCTATCTCGAAATGCGCATAAACAGCATTTATCCACGCGCACAACCTCGATTATCCATCCTGATGTGGCAGCGGTGTCAACGAGCCTATTCGTACTTCCACCAATACAGCACGGTCATGCTATTTCTGGCTGACGGACCGCCCACTACACAGCCCCGAGCATTCCGCATTTACTGCGTACCTAACATACCCATCTCTGATATCTGGCCATGGCTCCCAAAGCATTCACAAGCCTAATGCAGGCTGCGTGCGATACCAGGTGCCTGCCACCGTTCATGCCGCTACCGCTGCCGCCCGGCCGGCACGCCCTCCCCCAGACATCGGATGACAGAGCACCTCCCTTCCGGCTGCCGCAGTCTGAGCCTAGCCCAGTCGCCAGTGGGCATATAAGGTCCGTTACCTACTCCCTCTACCACAACGGGCCCTGTGGTCTTATGGCGCAGTGGTTCCCGTTGATGAAAACATTGCCGGCGTGCGTGGTACCCGAGGTACAATTTTCGTAGGTTTCCCGGAGCATGGTGGTTCGTTCCCCCAAGCCTCCTGGGCGACTGAGCTTTTTGCCTTTTTTTATTCGATCGGGGAATTATTCAGGATGCTGGAAATGAGGGCTTTGCATTTTTCTCTCCAGTTTTGGGGATGGAAAAGGGGTTTGTTTGTGTGCAGTACGAGGTGAATGGTGGATGGAAGGCGTGCATCATACAACTCAGACCATGTCGGCGTTTTCAGATCGAGCCATCACTGACCAAATATAGAACCCGCCAACACAGATTCATGATCTCATCGAACATAGCCTTTCCACTATCTACACGACAGACGAAACCTCAATGAATCATTGCGCGCTTGATGCAGCTATTCCTGACGACGGTTTCCCGAAAGCCTGCAATAGAATTGTCAGAACGGTATTCTCGGCAGTCATGGCAATGATGGGATAACAAGCATCACCCTGAGGCGTTTTCGAGAACTCAAAATAGCTCTCGTCTCATGCTTCAAAGCGCCATGTCCGCGCTGTTCGGCGATATCGCCCATGATGGCATTGAGACCCGATATCATGGAGCAGCTACTCTCTCTATACCGCTGGTGTCGATTGTACAACCAGTATGATATGGGGGGTGATGGTGTCACACAGAAGACTAAATCCAGGAGCTTCTGGTCTGGTTACACAGACATCACCAAGCTTCATTGGCAGCTGTGCCGCAGCTGAAATCGAGACACGCTCGACGCGGTGACGTTCCTCGCCGAATCAAGAGCGAAAAAATCTATCAGGCGTCTTTCGCGTATCATCTAAAAAAAGCCAGTTTCTGGAACACCATGTCAATCTCCCAAGATATCGGAAAGTCGGATCACAATCCAATGGTGAGGTGAAGCTCGAAACCCCTCAAAATCGATGCTGTCTCGATTGGTGACGGCGGGGGTGACGGTGACGGTGGCGGCGCCGTTAAGCTTAAAACTTTGAAGGTTGCAGACGTACCACATCGGGGATAAGTCCGAATGGTGCCTGCCATCACATCAAAACGGCTACGTAATAAGAAGTCACATAGGTAACTCTATTCGTATCGGGCTTGGCTTGCAGCTAACATTCCATGTCCTTACAGATTTCATGACTGCCACTCACACCACGTTCCTGGTGAGTGAGTATCCGTCCGCACAGGTGGACAAACTTGGAAAGGAAGCGCACGCCCTACGGGGAACATGGAGGGCATACGGTAGGCTTTTTTTGCAAGGAGAGGGGAAAATTCTCGTGAGTCCTGGGTACTCTCACGATGTGCCCAACAAACCACACAGGAGCAATGGCCCACAGTCCTGAAGTGTATCTCCGAGGAGCACGTTTACATACCAAAAACCCAACAGAGACAACACGGAGAGCTCTATCCTCCACTTGAAGCCAAGTACAGGGTACATCACCCCCACACTCGGTACCACTGCCTCATCACACGGCACCCCTGCGTCTCTCATTTTCCTTTCGATCTCGCTAACCCTATCTGGTAACGAGAGGACCGCTTCACACCACAAGCTCTTCAGCGCTATGCAGATCCCTGGAGGCCACTTGCTTGGATGCTATTGTAAAAACAATGGTCGAACTACGTTACACACCAGATTCAATGCTGAGTCCAAAGAGTCCTTTTGTCGAAGCTCTGAGCTTCGAGTCTCGATTGGTTTTCGTGATCCAAACCCTTGGTCACCGTTGAAGTCTCAGCGACAACTCCTCCTCTGACCCTCGATCTTCAGTCAAGACAAGCTATGATGCCTGGCCGTCAACTTAGTTGCATGACGCGGTGACTATACCCCAAGGTGGCTATAGGAAATCGCATAGATTGCGGCTGAACTGCATACGCCCTTTGTAAGTTGCATTCTACGTGGAGTGGGAAGACACCGAAAGAGTCAGAAAGGTCACAAACCCACTCGATGATACCTTAATATCAACTCTTGCTCAGGGGAATCCCGGTGTTGTGGAGGAGCCCTGGCAATGTTGCACTCTTTGTTCTCTCAGCAGACGGAAGTACCTTTTCTTGTGCGTACACTTACACACGCCTTGGGATCTGCTGTTATTGGTTTACTGCTATACGCCCATGCCGCTTTCTCTGTTGGTTCTTGATTTCTTCCCCGGCATTTCCAAGGGGTTGTCACAGTGGAAGGCCTACAGCAACAGTCTGGGGAAACAAGAAGCATGGGTCAGTATTGTGATGGCCCTTTTATGTGATGCTTTACCAGGGCAAGCTTAGTGCCCACGGCTCGGGACGCCTTCCCTGTCCTTTCTCCTCACACACACTCACGCCAGCGGCGGTACTTGGTATCCTTACCGCGTACCTAGCTAGGGTTATGTGGTTCTCCAGGCAACTTTATCTCGTCACATGGCTTACTGCATTAGCTCTTCTACAGTAGATATTGTCTGCATTATGAAACGTTAACGCAAGTATGAGCCGATGTTTCTTTGACAGACCAGGGATGTCATCAGGCACGACGGGTTCTGCCTTTTCAACTAGAGGGACATGGAAAGTTAGGTACCGGGTAGGTGTATGCAAGGCCAAGCTTCCCTACCGAAAGCCACAATCATGAGATGTTCCCGAAGTCGGCAAGGGTTGAATCAACGAAGTGGCTCTACTAAGGTACAGTTGGTGGGAATACTACCATGCTACTTTGACCACTCCGTCTCCATGTTGTTTCTACCCAGACGTGTACGAGAGCGAAGGGCTTGCTAAAACGACATGAACGCCCCTCATCCAGTGGAGGATAACCTGCCTTGCGGATTTCCTGTGACTATCCTTTCCTCTTCACAAAACTGGCCAACAAACCAAAAGCCAAGACATCACTTGCTCCTGCAGCTGATGTTGATCATTGGGCGCTGCCTGACTTATTTTTACATTTCATTCTTTGTGGGGTTGCGTCACACTCCCTAGCCTTACCAGATCCTCTCTAGACAACCCCCTTGATCCCCAAAGTCTTCACCTCATCGGTGAACAAGCTTGGAATATATTTCGACGTATGCAAGTGGCGGAGTACACTAGGTGCTTTTAGACGACGCAGACTGGAGTCACCACAAGCCTCATCTGCGAGCCATCGACATACAGCACGAAAACGAAAAGAATACCGGACTCCCTTCTGTCTGTCGAAGCGCCAAGGCTTCTTATTTAGGACATATCTTGAAGATGTCTACCGATCTCTGCTTTCCCGCATACCTCGGAGCAGGAGCAGGTACCTGGCGTGAAGAAGGACAGTCGCAGTCACATATTCCACGTCGTCCTTCCACCGTATTATCGGCGTTCCCGTCAGGC
Source organism: Neurospora pannonica FGSC 7221 (assembly GCA_009805235.1). Lineage (NCBI taxonomy): Eukaryota > Fungi > Ascomycota > Sordariomycetes > Sordariales > Sordariaceae > Neurospora > Neurospora pannonica. Next base: position 38,075 of record RANY01000204.1, read on the forward strand.
AGCACGACTACAACAAGATTGGCGGCTTCTTCGACTACTGCCCTGGATCACGAATACTTAAAGGGTGGCCCAGGAGTTCTCCTTCAGAGTGTTTGGGGTGTTGGTGCTGAAAAGGAACAACGGTTTGGTGTTCAACAGCGTGTTACGAGATCAGCAGTATACTCTCGACGACGGTCATTATCGGGTACAGTCAAGAGGGGAAGCAAGGGTAGGGTTTTGAGTAAGAAGTTGATGAAGGGTTTGGAAGGTGAGTATCAGATATTTATCCTTAACTCCACTGTTGTTGTCCTGCCCCTATCATTTTAAGCTGCTCTTATCCCCCTTCAAAGGCAGAGAGTCTCATACCAACTTCGTACAGGCCATGACTCTAAGACCGCAGTCGAGGTAGTTGAAGAGCATACACCACCGAATCAACCCGAGYGTATCGAGGTTGAAGACGAAGATTCGTCCACCATCGTCTGTGCCATAGACACACGCCTACAGAACAATATCACCGACAGTAGTGAGCAGCTCGATGAGGAGAAAGAGTCATCAACAGGCCTAGACTCGTCAAATTCACCATCAACAACCACAAACCCCCTTTCACCGACTTCAGAACTGGCCAGCCCTCACTCACCACAACCAAACAACATGTCCTCACGATCCTCACGACACTCTTCCTCCTCCTCTTCATCCTCCAAAGGAAAGCCCCTATCATCTTCACCAAAATCTCCCATGCCATCAAAATCCCCCAAGCCCACCTCACCCTCACCATCCTCCCCCACACATGACAAAACCGAAAATCACAAAGACGACAAAGACGACTGGCACCAAATCCACGAACCAGAACAACGTCGACGCATCCAGAACCGCATCGCCCAGCGCAAGTTCCGCGAAAAAGCACGCTCCCTTAAAGACCAAGCGGCACGCGACGCGCAGAATAGGAGGTACGCTGGGTGTGCTTATACCTGTCCGGAGGTGGGGGATTTACCTGTGGAGATCTATACTGAGAACGAGGATCACTATTATGGTGAGGAGGGTTTCGGGGAGGCGGCAGATGGGGGGATAGGAGGAGGAGGGGGGGAGAGTTTGGGGGGAGAAAGAGTAGTAGGAGGTGAAAGGGTGCTATCAGGTCTGCCGTGGGGTGGTTTGAGTATGAGGTTCGTGGTGGGGAGGGGACACGATTACTATCAATATCAGAGGAGTTCGAGTGGTGGGAGAGGGGGGTCTGGGTCTGGGATGGGGACGGGGACGGTAACGTCGCTGTCGCCTACAATCACGCCTATGTCGACGATGACGACGACGACGACAACGAGGGGTGGTGAGTCTTGGCCTGCTTTACAACAGCAACGGCAACACCCACAATCGGCTACATACTACGGACACACGACAAGTGGAGGCAGCGCGGGAGCACCGCTTTTATCGCCGTATGGGATGATGATGCCTATGGGTATGGGCTTGATGGGCAGTGGTGATATGGATGTGGATTATGCCATAGCGGGGGCTGGTACTGGAGGGGAGTATGTGACTTCTCCTATGGCGGTCACTCCGGGGAGTGCCAGTGCCCTTGGGGATGGCACTGGCACTGGTATGGATGTGACGTATTATGATTCATCGCCGTATTATTACGACTATGGTGGTGACGCGGCGAGCGGCAGTGGAGGCAGTGCTTATGGAAGAGGAGGTGGAAAAGGAGGGCGGATGTGAAGGGACTGTGAGTTTGTGACTGGGCAAGGACAAGGCTGTAGGAATTCTCTTTTCTGTGTGTTCTTGATGATGGTTGGTCAGGATACGGGGTTTCTCATGACTTTGATTTCGATTCTGTTCTTGTATACACATTAGCTGTTTTCATTATACCCAACATTTTCTCCCAGCTCTTTAGACTAGACCCGCAGAGTTTGTAACCGAAACCCCCCACAACTCTTGCTTGCTGTCCGTTCTGCCTGAAGCTCCCAAGCTCAACAAAGATCCAGTATGCGAGTCACCTCCTCGGTGGACCATCGTGTCTTTGTGCATCAAAAATCTTCGTATCTCCCCTCTTCGCTTGTTGTCTTTGAAACCACCAACATAGGACTAAGATAGTCAATTTCCGATACCTTGCATGATAGACATGACCAAACCGTATCGCGTCAAGTGTAGTCAACCAGATTATACCAGGGCTCGAGCAGGGGTAGTTTAGTCCCCGCCTATAGAAGCTCGCAGTCCACGCCTCATTACCACATTGACTTTCTAGTAGCCTACCGCATGTTACATTATCCTTCTAGAAGGTTTAGAAAGCTTCCATGACACGGCTCGGATAGGACCCACAACATGTTGTTGTTGCATACGCTGTAGGTCCCTACCTACATCCTAGCCAAGCTGGTACCGAATGTGTCTGTAGATGATCGATAGTACCTGAGAGACGATCAGGGTAAGGCGAGGCGAGTCGAGGCAAGGCGAACATCGCGTGAGTTCCTTATCAACGGGCTGGGTAAATTACTGTGTGATTTTGCATTCTTCAATGCGTCTTCTATGCAGCTTCTTTGCATCCCGTATATTAATGAGCTGTAGGTCTGCGCAGAAATGGTGAGGTTATCTTGAAGCAGATTAGTTTCGGTAACTTGGATCGCCTGATTCTTGGTTTCACCATCCGCTACCCATCCCCGATCTCACGCCGAGCCGCGCCGCCGCCGCCGCATTCTTGCTTGTCAAAAGTTGCTTGCAGCATGCATGAAGCTGCCTGGGGTTGTGGAACCCAAGACGAGGAGGGTGACACATGCCCTGCATGCCTAGACAACAGACATCACGGTGTGACTAAATCGGTAACAGCAGACCGTATAGATACCTTGATTGTGACGAGGCCGTAGATGTTACGGTCGAGCGGGAGGATCAATAAGATAGGACAGGGCACCGACAAGGCAAAAGGTGGTGGAGGGCAGACACGGGAAACGAGGGCAGAACAGGGCCACTAAGCCACCGCCCGAATTGATATTCTTCGGTGCGGGCAGCATCCGCAGACACGGGCCACGGCGCAGGGCGGGGATGGTGATGTCTCACTTAGCCGACCATACGTAGCCGTTGGACCACCGATTGCCCGGATCTAATGACCGAGTGTGGGTGAGTGTTCTCTTGTGCCCCGTAATGACAGAAGGAAGGGCATGATATGCCAGCCGAGGATTAGCCTTCTGACGAGTACCAAAACCGGGAGAAAGTGAAGGACTTCCGCGCTGTTGGCAGAAAAGGGCTGATGGGGAGCAGCACAAGGGAGAGGGAGAATTATAGTACCCCGGATGTAGAATAAAAAAAAACACCAGGGACTGAGACAGATTCTTGGCTCGCCGGCGCCGAGATACAGGAAAGGGACCATCTCTGGGGGACCGTACATAGTACATGACGCATGGTCCCTTTGTCAGGAGCTACTGCAGGCACGCCGTTCCTTGACCGTTATCTCCCATAAACGTTCACAGAACACTGCAGCTTCAAGATCAAAACGTCGGGCAGGTCTGGGCACCAGTGCCTGAGACGTCTCGTGGACCAGAGGCCGGGTGGCGCGCTTCGGAGACTTGTCGACCTAGCGTGTCTATCAGACAACAAGTCTGTCCTGGACTGAAATTGGCACAAAACCATCCATTGACAGTTCGACACTCGTCGATATGTTCCTTGATATGGCGGATGGAACGTTGCAGGCGGTGGGCGTAATGAGGTCTGGGGATCAGTACGAGGTTGAGTTCTTGGCGAGGTTGGCTGGTGATGCAGCCATTATTCATGTGGCTTGGGTTGCTTGAGACAGATCTTTATGATATGTCTATCTCCGGTGATGAATGAAGCTATTCTGGGATCTGCCACAATGCCGTCGTCAACGCCCGCAGAGAATCCTCATCCGAGAATAGACATCGTGGTTCTGTCATGACGGCCTCATAGGGCTGCAGCGCATGGAATGAAGCATGGCGTCGGTGGTGATGGGATGAAAGATGTCATTCGTAGAGTTTTTATGTGCGGCTGATGTTTAAAAAAGATGAAACTAGGAAAGAGTTGAGTTGTAAGAAGAGACGGGACGAAAGCTGGAGCTTGAAGTCACACAAAGGTGGGGGAGCGGGGATAAACCCCATTTAGCCCCGCAATCTGTTGAAGAGACCCACTTACTATGTAGGCTTTTGGAGTCTCAGTGGGGTCACGTTGGGGGGTCGAGAGGGTCCTCAGGGGGTCCTGGTTTAGGCGACTTTGGCGCCAGCTTCATCGTCATGGAACGTGTTCAGAAAATAGCAACACCATCACAACTTCCGACCCTCCCCGTCACCGATTCTTCACGACGCTATACTGGAACTGGGTGCTGAATCGACAGACCTGAGTCAGCTCACTTCCAGCTCCTCAGTTCTCACCATCACAGAGTCACGGACCTAGCGTCGAAAAGTACCGATGCTCAACTGAACAAGCTAGAAACAGCTACACCGAAGCTTGAGGTACCGTACCCCCCTTACTTGGGACGGGAATCTGCAGAACAACCTCAAGCCATGGCGCCACCATCGCGGCAACCGCGCCAACTGAGCCTGGTGCTCACCCTCTTCCTCCTCTGTTTCAATGCCCTCTTTGGCCAAGCCGCCGCCCAAGAGGACGAGGCCATCCTCAATAGCGAGATCGCTCGACTTAACAACCAGAGCCTGCTATGGGGTCCCTATCGTCCCAACCTCTACTTCGGCGTCCGCCCCCGCATTCCCAAGGCCTTGATGACTGGTCTCATGTGGGGTAAGGTTGAGACATACACCGACTATCAGACCTCTCTCCGGTACACGTGCGAGCAGAACGAGGGCATGGAGGGTTATGGCTGGGACGAATACGACACTAGAAGGGGCGGTGTTCAGTCCATCCACGACACCGAAAACGGCATCGACATCACCACCTCTTTCGTCAAGGTTCCCGGCGGCGCGAACGGCGGTAGCTGGGCTGCCAGAGTCAAGGGTCAGCTCCAAGAGGGTGTGCCCTCGGACCGCAAGACTGCTGTGATCTTGTATGTCACCCAGGAGGGACTTGGCACGCTTGAGGCCATCAAGGGAGATGATGAGAATGGCTACGAGGGCGATGTCACCCTCAACGGCAACTCTGCTGCTCTCGGAGACTACAAGCTTGTCCTCACCAAGGGCAAGGGAAAACACCCCAAGAGCGATCACAAGGTCACCGAGGTGCGTGGCGATGCTCATACCGTGGTTCAGTCCTTGAACTATCAGGAAGAGTTCCTCTGGCAGGCCAAGGGCATCGTCTTCAAGCAGCTCAAGGAGAGTGTCGATGCGTTCGTCGAGAAATACTTTGACAAGGAAGACCCTCCGCCGGCCTGGCAGGTGTTCCAGCTCGAGAATCGCCCTGGAGCTGGAAACGTTCAGATCATCCAGAGGGTCTTTGAGGGCGACTTTGAGTTCGACATCCTGTTCTCCAGCGCCTCGGCTGGTAAGGAACTCTCAAGTGCCGATCTGACCAGGGAGATCCAGGAGGCTACCGAGTCGTTTGGTGAACGCTTCTCCAGCGTCTTTGCCATCCAGGCTCCCTTTACTGCTGACAAGTACAAGAAGTTTGGCAGGAGCATGTTCTCCAACCTCATTGGCGGTATTGGTTATTTCTTTGGAGAGTCAGTGGTTGACCGTTCCTACGCACCCGAGTATGAGGAGGAGGACGAGGGATTCTGGGAGGAGGCTGCGGCCGCCAGAGCTCGCAACAAGCCCACGCTCGAGGGCCCTTATGAGCTCTTTACCAGCGTTCCGTCCCGCCCATTCTTCCCCAGAGGCTTCTTGTGGGATGAGGGCTTCCATCTGCTTCCCATTGCGGACTGGGACATTGACCTCGCCATGGAGATTGTGAAGAGCTGGTATAACCTCATGGACGAGGATGGCTGGATCGCCCGCGAGCAGATCCTGGGCGCAGAGGCCAGAAGCAAGGTTCCGGAAGAGTTCCAGACCCAGTATCCCCACTACGCCAACCCGCCCACGCTGTTCTTCATTGTCGATACCTTTGTCGACAGGCTGCGCAAAGCTAACGGCAGCATGCCTGTTGTCAAGGAACACCTCTCTCAGGGCGTCTCTCTTTCCAGTGCATCTATCGACAACGTTGAAGTAGGACTGGAGTATCTCCGCCGCCTTTACCCGCTGCTTCGCCGCCAGTTCTACTGGTTCAAGAAGACACAGTACGGTGACATCAAGTCCTACGACCGCGAGGCCTATTCTTCTCGGGAGGCCTACAGGTGGCGCGGCCGTACCGTTACGCACTGCTTGACCAGTGGTTTGGACGACTACCCCCGCCCTCAGCCCCCTCACCCTGGTGAGCTCCATGTCGATCTCATGTCGTGGGTTGGCCTCATGGCTAAGTCGTTGGCCGACATCGCCAAAGTTATTGCGCCTGAGGAGGTCGAGGACTACACCAAGGTTCTCGACGGAATCGAGCACAACCTCGATGCCCTGCACTGGTCTGAGAAGGACGGCTGCTACTGCGATGCGACCATTGATGAGTTTGAGGAGCACCAGTTGGTCTGCCACAAGGGATATATCTCCCTCTCTCCGTTCCTAACTGGCTTGTTGAAGCCCGATAGCCCCAAGCTCGGCAAGATCCTGGCCCTCATTGGTGATGAGGAAGAGCTGTGGAGCCCGTATGGCATCCGTAGCTTGAGCAAGAAGGATGAGAACTACGGCTCAGCGGAGAACTACTGGAGAAGTCCCATCTGGATCAACATCAACTACCTTGTCATTACCCAGCTTCACGTAAGTTCACCTCTTAGTTCCATGTTAATGCCTATATTACGATGCTAACCATATTCACAGAACGTTGCAACCCAAGAAGGGCCCTACCAAGAGACAGCCCGCAACCTGTACCAGAGGCTGCGTAAGAACGTTGTCGAGACCATCTACAACAGCTGGGAGGAGACAGGCTTCGCCTGGGAGCAGTACAACCCGGAAACGGGCAAGGGTCAGCGCACCCAGCACTTTACCGGCTGGACCAGCTTGGTCGTCAAGATCATGGCGATGGATGACCTGGATGCTGTTCCAGCAGCCCCAGCGGAACCCGAGTACGTCAAGGACGAGCTATGATGGCCCTGAGACTGAACTGTCGTCTGATTAAGCTATTCCACTAGAAACGACGAGCCGGGGTTGTAAATAGAGGCGATGACATGGTCTAAAATGTCTTTGAGACATATCATCGTATCATGAAATATGACTACCAAAACACTGTCGGTTGTTTCTTTGTTTTGATAATCTAGCTATTGTCTTGTTAAAGCTTGTTCGTAGTCAGGGGGTGGCGCAGTTTACTATGTAGTCCTGGTCATGTACAACCCTAACCCGGGACCCTTACCCTGCTGTAGTCGGGTGCTATATTTGGCCCAATCTAGCTCTGTGCTCCGGAGCCCCGCGAGGCACCCCATAAGGCGGGCCCCTCTCACCCCTGACTGAAGTTACAGTTACGTGATAAGCCCAGGTCCGGGCATCAACATGGGACAGCACATCCCGTCGTATCCAACTGCTGCTTTCCATTCCGCCTTTTCTGTTGACAACTACGGGAGCTGGCTTGCTATTCAATGCTGTCCAATCGGTCAAATACAACGACTCCTCGTATCGGTAGTATTACATCTCACGACGACGGGGCCTACCAGGGCTACAACAATCTACGAGGGCGACGATTTCTCCAGCATGAATATACGATACGTCCCGCCTTGAAACTACCACTACCTACTACTACTGGACCTTATCCGATCACAACACCTTAAACATCAGCAACAGCAACAGCGTCAGCAACATCAGACTATAACTAGCTAGCTAGCTACTACAATACCATAACGATAATCACGGACAGATACAAAGACAGAAGACACCATGTCCAACTTCAAGAGGGCCTCCATGGCGGGTGCCGGACCCAACTCCGCCTCTTCGTCAGCGGCGATGGCAGCAGGCGGCAACAACAAGAACGGCAGCATCTTGAATGCCCTCCGAGCAACCACAATGATTGATTCCAAGCCGGTATTACCAGCGGGTATGCTTCTTCTTTTCTCTTGCTTCTGACATACCTTCAACCCTCAGTAGCTAACCACCCCTTTGGTCATAACCAGAAATCCTCGTCACAATCCTCGACTACCTCCCCGTCTCCGACCTCCTCCGCTTCGCCCGCACCTCCCGCCGCATGCGCGAGATGGTCTACGACGACACCCGCTGGGTCGCCCGCCTACGCTCCATGGGGGTGTGGGACGAAGTCGAAGC
>RANY01000205.1:0-48365 GCA_009805235.1 Neurospora pannonica FGSC 7221
TTGAAGCAGTGTAAGGATTCCCGCTTTATTGTCTAATCGTCTTGTAGATAGCTCAGCTGTGATGCGTATTTCTTCGAGCGCTTGGTCGCGCTCGGCTGCRATGCGTATTTCTTCGAGCGCTTGGTCGCTACCGGCTGCCTCCTCTCCAAGCCAAACAATTACGCGACTTGCTTTAGCGTAGATCTTCGCCATAGATTGAACTTGGTGTCCTTTTTCTTCTTTGTCTCCTTGGTTGATGCAAATGGCATCTATCCATATAGTTCGTTSAATGGAGTGATYTCGAAGATGTAACAGCGCTGCGTAAAGGTTTTCCCCGACAGCCAAGTCGTACCCGTTTATAAAGATGGAACAAGGCTTGTCCTCAGAGCCCCACACGTAGGATAAGGCCTCGTACGGACGAGTGCCTTTTGAGTCCAATGCGGTGCAGAAGTCCAATGTGGTGCAGGAGTCCAATGTGGTGCAGGAGTCCAATGCGGTGCAGGAGTCCAATGCGGTGCAGAAGAGCTGACAGTGTATTGCGGCGTTCTTGTTTTTAGACGGTAATAGTTGAAGCAAGCGAATATGGCTACGTGATATGGGAACGTTGTAATATAGATTCTTTATAAGTGTTAGCCTTATTCTGAAATGTCGTAGGGGGAAAAGAAGTGAGCCTACTTCCACCTGCTTCGTGTTATCCACGCTGGCGGACGTCTCTGTATCGGCGGAACCAGTAGCTGGAGTGGCTGGGGGCCGTGGGGTGGACGTCTCTATATTAATGGAACCGGTACCCGGAGCGAGTGGGAGCTGTGAGGCGGACGTCTCTACGTCGGTGGAACCGGTAGCCGGAGCGGCCATGAGGGGGAGGGAGGACGTAGAGGGAGTGGCGGGGATGTGCTGTGTAGACGTCGGCAACTCGAGCAGAGGTGCAGGGCGAGACTGCTCTTGGTCCTTAGAACCTTCCCTATCCTCCGCATTTCCGTGTGGCTTGAAACACATCTGGAACCATGAGCGCAGTCGTCGAGGCATCGTAGCTTTGAGGAAGGAACGTCTTGACTGTGGTGAGGATGCTATGGTTGATGATTAATGAATCGAGTTTATGAAAGTGCCGGGAATTCCTCTCTCCTGCCATCTAGGACAAAACAAGGAAAAAGTGGAGAAATGAAAGTTGGCAGTGTGACGTATTGGCTCTTACCCTTCCCCCTCCTTTTCAAAGAAACTAGAACACTGTGTTTTCTCGAGGTTATGAGGGAGCATAGGGCTCTGTGTTGTCACCTTGTTAGGCGCGAGATGGCTGGCGGCTTCCTCCCAATTACATGCTAATTACGACATTTCTTTTTTGAGGCTGGGCATTCATGGACCCGGAAGGTTCAGGGCGCCAAATCAATTGCCTGGGTTGGGCAAGGGTCGTGGCTTTCCGTCACGGGTCTACAGGATTGGCAATAGTGTACCAGCAGCGGCCTGGTAGTCGACGGCTCCAGCGCCGTCTACGTGGCTAGTGCTGACAGCGTGGGGTAACGCCTCAGGGGGCGCAGGCGACGCATGGGTGTCGTACAACAGACTCAAGCAAGTCTTCCTCGCTATGCGAGCTAGTTTTCTCTCCTTCGTAGAACCTTATCCATTCATTATGCACAGTACCAGTGCCAACCCTACTGTCACCATTACAAAGTCCATAATAATCAAGGTTCAGCTACCGGAAGAGGAGCTTGTACGGCCGCGACTGAGAATTGTGCTAGTATACCCATACCGCAGATATTGCGCTTTGACCAACGTTAACGGGGCTACTCCCAAGCGGATGTTACTTCAGACTCAAATGCTTGGTGTTAAAATCGAACTGGTTTAGGTCAGATGTCAGAGGCTTGGCAAACCTGCAATGTCAGCCCTACCGGCAATAATAAACGCCGCTGGTATTCAATATGTCAAGGTGACTTTCATCTGAAATCGTCTGAGCAAATATTATAGTTTGAAGTTGTGATACGCGGGTTGGCCTTTGGGCTTCGCGTGCAGTATTAGCGTTCCTTGGCATTGCTAGAGTAATAGACGACAGGCTTGATCTGCCTAGTTTCTCAGGCGTGCACTTAAGTCAAGGCAGACAATGTACAAAGTCGGGCTTGTGAATAGGGCACGTGCATACTTTGAGTGGAGTTGGAGGCTGCCGGCTTCTGATCCTAGAGCTATGGTTGGCTTGTCGGTGGCTGCGGCGGCAGTGTGTTGCAAGCCAACCACCATGGTTATGACATGCTAGGATGGAAGGGAAGAGGTGGGCTAATGCAGGCAGATGAAGAAGGTAGGTTAAGGCAGGTACATGAAGGAGGTCCATCGTAATCAGTTTGTCGTAGTGGATCACCAAGACCCCGATCGGTAATGGGACGGAGGGCCAGCGTCCCAGCGGTTTCTATACTTCCAAGTCCCTGCAAGCCCCTGTCAGTGGAGGTCGCTAACGCTATGTACTGCTTTCAGGATCCACTTTCTAAGCTTGACCTTTTTGGATAGCGTTCTGACTTTCTAGCTCACCGCCTTTGACTTGGACCTGAAGCCTTGTGATGAATTGATTTGTTGCAAATCTTGTGCTTTTGCCCGCTAAAAAATAACGAAATGAGCAACAGCGACGACACCCAGATGGTCGAGAAGGCCGTCAGCCTGTCTTCTATTGGTGTCAGTGCCCGGGATATTCCTCTTGACGACTACCTCTACCCCCCTGTCGAGCCAATTTTCGACGAAATCGACATGCCCGCCATCGACGAGAACACTCAAGCTGACAGTCAGGCTGACACTGCCAGCCAGACTCGTACCCTTGAAACAGCTGATAGCAGCGAATTCAGTGTAAACCGGTTCGCTGCAAGTGATCCCCCGCCTTCTCACCAGCTGTCACAGCCTTGGCAGTCAGCCAGTCAGCCAACCTCTCAAGACTCCCCTCAAGGGTTGTCTCGTAAGCGGCCTCGTAGCGTGCGCCAGTCGAAGCCCAGGAAGACCCGCACGCCTAAGGCTCTACCTAAGCGTATCGTATATACGCGTGAAATGACCGACAAAATGATGGAGTGGTTTGGAGACTGTAAGCGGACAGGCTACTTCAACAGCACCAAAGTCAAGAATTATAGCCCTGCTTGGGAGGAGGTGTATAAGCGCTGCAAGGAGCAGTGGCCAGATAGACCATGGACCGCTACCGCCATCAAGCACAAGTATGATACTGAGAAGACTCGGTATCGTATTTGGAAGAAGTTGATGACAACTTCTGGCGTAGGATACGACTGGGATTTGAACTTGCCAACTGCTTCTGAGGAGGTATGGGAACGATTCCTCTCGCGGCACAACACCCAACACAAGAACCATAACTGGCTCCGCAGTGTACAGTTGGGCAATAGGGATGTATACGACTACGTGTTTTTCACCGAGCAGCCGGCGGGGCATGGTATCTGTGAACCTGGGGAGGATAGCGATAATGGCGGGTATTCCTCAGGTGACTCCGACAATGGGGATGAGGACGGTGATTCTGATGATGGCAGAGAAGCCCAAGCTGTTGATGATGGGGTCGAAAGAGGAGGGGTGGGTCCTATAGTTGCGATGGTTGCGAAGGAGGGAGCTGCGGCAACACCTTCTCGACTTCTTGCAGCGGCAGCAGCATTTGTGGCTACTCCTACTCGTGAGACTGCTGCTCAAAGGAGGGCTCGTGAGACTGATCCGGACTTGACTCCGTTGAGTGAGGGTATTGATGATCTTGTTTCTGTAAAGAACAAGCGGACTCCCCGCAAGCTGGTCAGTGCTGGTGATGATCTGGGCCAGTCTTTAATAAACGCGGCATCTTTGCTGTCAGCCTTACCTGGTGCAACGGCGCTTCAAACTGCCGTTGAAGATATTCAGAAGCGGTTTACTGGGAAGGTTACTGCAGAGGAGATGATGAAGGTGCTAGATTATCTCGAGGCTGAACCTATGAGGGCTGTAAAATACAATGGTTGTGGAACTGAGATGAGGTGAATGTATGTACAGAAGTGGAAGGATTTGTGATAAACTTCTGAATTATTTGTCAAAATGCAACTTTCGTAACTAGCTTTCAGAAATCAAATATCTACTCTATTCMCCTCTCTCTTTTCCTTTCTACTMTACTCTACACTCGTTACTCCTCGTCAGATTCCTCCCTTGCTAGATATCTTTGATACTGCTTCCAGCTCAAAGCAGCAGCAATATATCGTATCTGACGAGGGTCTTTTCTCCYGACTACTCTTCRTGCACRAATTCTCGCCTTATTCAGAACCTCCTTCTCTGCCCTATTCAGCTTCGGTTTAAGTTTCTGTGCCATGAGGAAATTATGGAGCGCGGTTACCGCATATAGATCGGAAGANCTGTGCCATGAGGAAATTATGGAGCGCGGTTACCGCATATAYGATATCGCGTTRTTTATCCATATCATACTCAAATGGCATAATTCTCACAATTTTCCACACCCTTTTGATATGCCCGAAGACGTGTTCAACAACTACACGAATGCGAGCATGACGTAAGTTGTATAGCTCTTTGGCCGTCCTCGGTCTCCTATCCTCATCCCTCCAATCTTGCAGATGGTATCTAACATTCGAAAAAGGTACGACAATTCCCTCCCTCACACCAAACCCCGCATCAACAACATAGTACCTGCCCTCAGGTACTTGAAAAGAACGACCAAAAGCTTGAGCACATAGTGCAGCGTCGTTGACAGAACCCTCAGCTCCAGCTAGTACATAACTGAAAGACCTATCCGACCTTATTGCTGCGAATACGTTCTGCGTGATAGCACCGTTACGGTCTCGCCAGCGCTGCTGTTCAGATTTCCTCACATAAGCAGCTATATGAGTACCGTCAATAGCACCAATGCAACCATTGAAAGCATTCAGTCTTGGATCCAACTCGATTTTAGGATCCAGCCAGTCATCCTCAGGTAGGCGTACAAAGGCCTTATGCAGACTGATGAACTTGACTAGCATATCTTTCATGATCTCATTAACCGAACTCTGGCTGATCAGAAACTTGTGCGAGGCAGACCTTTGAGACGCAGCCTGTGCCAGTATCCAAAGAGCCACCATAAGCTTCTGTTCAGCAGTCTGATGGCGCGACGGTTTGAGGCCAGCGTTAGTCTTCAACCAAGTCACTAGCTTATCAAAGGTGCGTTGGTCCATTCTGAATTCGTCTTTGAATTGAGTAGCTGATCCGTTATACAGATTCTCGGCGAACTTGCGTGCGGCTTCAGGACCTCCATGGTGTATCGATTCGGGCGGCTTATTCGGTCGGTTTTGGAGGACTGACTGTATAGCCAACGAGGCAGCACTTGCAAAAGCAATCCGGTTAACCCTCGATCGGGTATGCTAATATATCGCCATGGTAAGATGCTGTACTGTTGAATATATTATAGAGCGATTCACGAGGACATTGTTATTGCAGCCCCGCGCCACGCCTTCCTTACGTAAGCAGCTTTTCTGCTCTGGACTGGAGGTCTTCCTCAAAAACTGCTCTGAACTGGAGCTCCCCCTCCAGTTCAGTTCAACACCAAAAAAGCAGCAGAATCTCAAAAATCTACTATTTTCAGTAATTTGTGGGTCGCTGAACTCTTGCACTAGTCTAGTACTTCGTGGTGGAGACGATATGCAAGCACAATGTTCGAAAAAACGACTGGACCCACAAATCTGGTTCCCAAACAGGTTTAACGCGTTCAGAAAATCATCCTTGGCGCATTTTGACAACAAAAGCTTGGAAAAACCGCTGGGACGCTGGCCCTCCGTCCCATTACCGATCGGGGTCTAGTGGTTGTTGTTGAAGTTAGATGTTGGAGGTACCCCTCATATTTGGAGCTTGGGAGGAGCTTGAGAGGAGGAGCTTGGAAGCTTGGAAAGTGGGGTTTGCAGGGTGAGCTCTGCTTTGGTGCAGCATAGATAAGCTGATAAGGCACTGGAGCCCCACAATGACATGGATCCGATGGTGTCGGACGGTGTGACCCGCTGTGTTTGACCGGTTGGGCCGGATGGGATTCAGTGATTGCATTTACCGTGTTTCGAACATCATCGGTCACATTCGTTTGGAAACATCTCATTCGCAATGTCAGATTGAAATCGAATCCTTCAAATCCTTCCCAAAGATCACAGCACCATTTCCAGACTGAACAACAAAGTCTCGGCCGCCGCCAACAATGGATTAATAATGCGGCCTTAGGGGGCCTCGGTTCGCCTCTCTCCACCTTTCTTACTCTAGGTGCTTAAGACCCCGCTGTTCCCGCCGTCGATCTCTGCCTTGTCACCACCTCACTGCACTGCACTGCATCAATCTCACCACCAGACGTCTACATACACCGAACGGTCTCACCACACCTATAACCAACGGTTCATATAAACAGCCAAAATGACTGTCAGCTTGATTGCTTTCGTTTATCCCAAGGAGGACAAGGTTGAGCGCGTAAGTTGGTCTCTGAATTGTTGAATTGCTACACGGACGGGAGCTTCCCCGCTGTCGACTGGACCTGAGTTGCATGACGATATCACCACATTTTGCTCGTTCACTGCTTCCCGCCAACAACTGAGCACTGGCACTGCGAAACGGCCAAACGAATATGTCAAGCCACAAGAAGGGCCGACTGAAATACCTTACCTTTCATACCATCACCACGGCATCCATCGAGTCCGACCCGCGCATGCAACTTGCCATCAATCGGCCCTTGTCTCTCGTGTCTTCTTAACATTCCACAATACGCCTTACCAAACTCGCTCCGACATCTCCTGACGGCAGTCCGCATGTACTAACACCCTTCCGCCCCTTCACAGCTCAAGGAAGTCGGCAAGGAAGTCGCCGACTGGGTCAAGGCCAACGAGCCCGGCACGCTCCAGTACCACTGGTCCGCCTCGACCGAGGACGGCAAGCCCGTTTTTGTTGTTCAGGAGACGTAAGTTTCTTCTCACCTCTCACCAGGGCCTCTTACCTCTTTCCATCCACCCATCTTCCCCAACCCATCCCCTTCTTGCGAAAGCCGTCATAACCTGCACTACTGTACCTACCCTCATACCGTCCCAACATCCCGTACCAATTGGTTCCGACAAGTGCATATGACTTGTCGCTGACACTACTGTCCAACCGTAGCTACGCTGATGAAGCCGCCTTCGAGGCTCACAAGAACAGCCCCAAGTTCGCTTGGCTGATGGAGACTGGCAAGAAGGAGGATCTCTTTGCTGCTCCTCTTAAGGTCTTCATGCTTACCGAGTTTGGTGGTTTTGCTAGCCGTCTTTAGATATGGTAGTGCTGGGCTGGTTGGTGATGGATGGTGAATAATTGAAATTGTTCTGCCCCTCTGCTTGATCCTGGTCGTTACTGGTGGGACGTGCTTGTGAATTTGGAAGTTGGATATGTTTTCTCGGTTGCTTCCAGTGTTTTTTTTGGTCAATCAAGCTTGCACCTGCAAGAGGAGAGGTGGGCGGTGGGACGGGCTTCCGAGTGAGAACTTCACGACACTCGTCGAAGGAATCTAGGGAGACCAGCCAGATCACTTATCCCGCTCCATTGCTTGAACGAAAAACCTCGTTGCCTCATGGCAAAGGAAATGTGGAAAATGGTTCTCGGGGGTCTTGGACAGCTCAGCTGCTCAGGTGAAAGAGTCGAAGGGATGATGCCGTCCCATATATTGAGAAGAGCGATATTTCGCAGTCGAACATGTTCCTTCAACCAGCGGCGAGGTTTGTGTTCCGGGAGGCCTAGGCAGGAAGATTGAGGTGCGGGAAATAGACTTTTTAGGACGGACGCATGCCAGTGACTTCGTGGCGTGTAAGGCCCGCAGATGGGACAAGGAGGTCGTAGTTTTCGCCTGTACTGAATGGGACGAGCATTGGGTCTGATCAAAAGTTTTTACGCAGTAAAGTAGAAAGAGCTGCTACTAGAAGAAGGATGAACAAAAAAGTATACCGAAGGGGAACCAATGGGGGAAGCCGGGWGAAGTCCCTGTCGGCTAATAGGCTCAGCCTTGTAACCGAGCTGCCGGTCACCGAGCTTGCGGCTAGAGCCTCGCGGCAAAGCAACAACCCATCGCAACAACAAAACAACCAGCCGCCGGGGTCTCGATGCGTCCAAAGATACTGCCGGACTCAACAACACGACCCCGGAAGCATGTTCACGTGGCCCATGGTCATTTCGTTGCTTCGGCAGCCGGACGGGAACTTGGGGAAGAATGCGGGGCAAGCGGGTCTGGATCCGGGGAGTCCCGGGTCTTGGCGATAACGGTTCCGTGAGCTGGAGGCTCGGATTTGGGAACAGCACCTCCCGGGAAGAGACGGGAGAATGGAACCTGAAGAAACACAATCCAGGGGTAAATTCCACTTGGGGGGTTCCCCTGGGAGCACTGGGGTCCTCAAGGCCCTCGACAGGGTTCCGGAATGGAGATGCAATCCAGAGTGGCTCCCAATGAGGTCATCGGGTCGCGTCGTTGTTCAGTTTGACATCTTGTCGTGCTTGTGTCAGAGTGGTGTCCAGTCGGTCAAGATGCCCCGATGATTGACTGTCCATCACTGCAAGCGGCGTGTCCGAGTTCCGTGATTGTCACTACGTGTCTCGCTTGCTGTGCTGCCACCGTGGAAAGTGTTCGTGGCCAAGGGTTGATAACGAGGGTTCGGCTCTATATCATATACGCCAGAGCCGTAGTCAACCTGGAAACCATCATCACGATGAGTGTTGGCGATGGTGAGCGGTGTAGTCGTGTCATGTCGGACCGAGGTCATTCACCGCGATCCTGAACCCCGGATTCCGATCTTTTTCATTTCATCCTGTTCTCCAACAACCCCAACCACGACAAATTCGGGGAAGTCGAGACACATTTGACGTGCACGAGACCCGAGGGCAAGGGTTTGTTTGTTGTCCAACCTTCCGGACGGGGGCTGCATCGGCATATGGTCTCCTCAGCTCTGAAATTGGCGAGATGAATATGGAATACCCAGTGGAAGAATGGAAAGGAGGTGTGATCTCTTTCAACGGGTTGAATTGGCGGTATTGGAATTCGTTGTCTGGATAAAGTTGAACCTCCAAACATGCCGGCACTGAGAAACCCACATAGCGAACAACGCAACATCGATAATATCCAATGTCAAAAACACGGGATGACGACACAGCCTCAAGAGTCTCCAATTCTTCTGCTATTGTTGACGACGGCTAAGACTGCCCTTGATGAATGTGACGGTCCGGCAATGCTAGAGCCGTAGCAGCGGAGCCACCTGGCTGCGGATGGCAAGACACAACCTAAGAGTGACGCGACACTGACAAGGAAGCATCGGGAAGACGGCCGCTTGGCGCAGTCCACTCTTTTGAGGGTCTGGGCTGCGGTTGCTGCAAGTGGGCAAGGTGGCCTGTCATTTTGGAGACAGCTCCCTGCTCAGTGCTCGTCGTCAAACCCCCCACCTTGGACCACTAGTGAGGGGCACGACGCAGCTCTTGCTCTGTTTGGGCGTACTAACCAATGAGAACACGGCTTGAGCGTCGGTGCTATGCTCGGCAGCCCCGCTGGCTGACCTACGATCCCTCCACTCCTTCCTCGTCCTTGAACCACTGATTGTTGGGCGTGACTGTCCCTCTTGCAGTTTCTCTCTTCTCTCCTCTTCCCCAAATCTCCTGAGCAGGACATCAACCCTCCGTCATACAAATTCCCGCAGTCTGCAAAACCGTGAGTGCTTCCAGTCTGTCCCATCTTCCTCTTTTCTTCTCTTCATACTCGTTTGTGATTCCCTCAACCTGCCATCCTAGAAAGCGTTCTCGTACTTATCCCACCTTTCTACATCAACAGCTACCCCGCGTCACGCAACTTGATTCTCAGAACAACCAGAAACAACAATTAAAATGGGTGTCTTCGATGTAAGTTTCCTCCTCAACCTGGCAATTGATAGCTTCGAAGCGCAAGTGATCTAACTGCGATACCCTCAACAGGAGCTCAACCTTCCCGCTGGCGTCCTCTACGGTACGATTTGGCCAAGCAAATGCGCTGCCCGATACCGGAACATAACCAAAATCTGACATTTTTCTTACCCCTAGGTGATGACGTCCTGAAGCTTTTCAAGTACGCTCGCGAGAAGCAATTTGCCATTCCTGCCTGCAACGTCACCTCCTCTAGCACTGCCGTCGCTGCCCTCGAGGCTGCTCGCGACCAGAAGGCTCCCATCATCCTCCAGACTTCCCAGGGTGGTGCTGCCTTCTTCGCCGGCAAGGGCATCAAGGACTCTGCTGAGAAGCGCGAGGCTTCCGTCGCCGGTGCCATTGCCGCGGCTCACTACATTCGCTCCATTGCCCCAGTCTACGGCATCCCCGTCGTTCGTAAGTAGCTTGTCACTGTCGGTTCAACTTGCATTCAAGATGCTGACGTGGTCTTAGTTCATACCGACCACTGTGCCAAGAAGCTTCTCCCTTGGCTCGATGGCATGCTCGAGGAAGACGAGAAGTTCTTCAAGGCCAACGGCGTGCCCCTCTTCTCTTCTCACATGATCGATCTCTCTGGTAAGTCTGCCCCCCACGAATGCAACCGCTCCCACCAATGCGCCAGCTTACTGACGTGCAATAACAGAGGAGAGCGTTGAGGAGAACATCGAGACCTGCGTCAAGTACCTTAGGCGCATGGCGCCCATGAAGCAGTGGCTCGAGATGGAGATCGGTATCACCGTACGTCATTGTCCTGATGCGCATGCTCCAAGGGAAACAGAAAGCTAACACTTGCAAACAGGGTGGCGAGGAGGACGGTGTTGACAACTCCGAGGTTGACAACGCTTCTCTCTACACTCAGCCCGAGGACATCTGGCAGATCGAGCAGGCTTTCCGCCCCATCTCCCCCTACTTCTCCATTGCCGCTGGCTTCGGGTAAGACCGCATCCTACCCTTTACTCTCCATGCATCAGAGCTAACATCATGACAGCAACGTCCACGGTGTCTACGCTCCTGGCAACGTCAAGCTCCACCCCGAGCTCCTTGGCAAGCACCAGGCTTACGTCTCCAAGAAGCTCGGTGGCGAGGATAAGAAGCCTGTCTTCTTCGTTTTCCACGGTGGTTCCGGCTCCTCCAAGGAGGAGTACCGCGAGGCTATCTCTCACGGTGTCGTCAAGGTCAACGTCGACACTGATCTCCAGTGGGGCTACCTGATCGGTATCCGTGACTACATCCTCAACAACATCGAGTACCTCAGGACCCAGGTCGGCAACCCCGAGGGCCCCAACAAGCCCAACAAGAAGAAGTACGACCCCCGCGTCTGGATTCGCGAGGGTGAGAAGACCATGAAGGCCCGCGTCGAGGAGGCCCTCAAGGACTTTAACGCTTCCGGCACTCTCTAAATGGGGACTAAGGGATAATGAAAATGGAACGATTTGATGAGTACACTGCTTGGTTCCGTTCGTGTTTATGGTGGTTGCCGGCCATTGAGACTGGTTCCATGGCGTGTCGGCTTTGCCGATGCTTGGACGTATACTAGCAGGTTGGTTCACGGTGTTCCGGGTGGTTTTAGTTGCCGGCTAAGGTATGCTTCGAGACAGATCGGTGATCAGTCTCGTTTAGGTTATTCAACGCCTTGATGTATGCTAGCCGGTTGGGTTTGGGATGATACCAAAAAGTAGTACATACCCAATTTGAAAGGTTGCCTTCGGGTTTCCCCAAGTCCGTACACGGACCCTTCAGTCATGCTTGGATCTTGTGTTCTTGTGTGGTGGAGTATATGAGCCCCAAGTCAGACTCTTCCTTCCAACAACGAGGCGCTTCCCTGCGCACGCAGTCTTTGACAGGTTATGAGCAACCCATTTTAGCTCAGTGGTTCCGATGCGAGCGGCGAACACCTCTTTTCGTGGAGTGGGAGGTTTTGAGTTCGACCCTACATGTCTTGGTCTGATGATTTGTTCCAGACACCACTTTTCACAGACTGTCCGTATGACAGTTCTGCACGCTTCCGCTGCCGGTGCAGTTTTTCAAGCAATCGCTTTAAATACCTGGGTCAATAACGCTGAGAACACCTCTTCACCTCATTACCGGACGCGGTATGGGGTTCTTTTTTTGCGATTGTTTGGGGCTTGCTTTCGGTGAGATGGTTTTGAGTTGACTTTTGCGTATATGCATGCCGCTGTGCATGGGACAGCTGATGTAGTGCAATACAGTTATCTCGTGATATTTTGCACCGGGATGCATAGGATAAGGCACACGAGACTTGCTGCGCGTTTGGGCAGCTTTTCACACCCAAAGGCATGCCACTTTTGGGCTTTCTTTTAATATCGTGATGAGTTTGGAAGTGGCACTCATGATCTTATCAGGAGATGAGATGGAAGACGAAACGGTCAATTTCGAGCAGTCATGTACGCCAAAGGCCAGACAGGCGATTCGAGCCCTGATGAGTACCGGTCTTCAATGACATGCTACCTACCTCTAGGTAGTTATTTACTCCTTATCGGCTTGCAGTAGACGACGAGTACTTCAACCTAGCTTCGGTCCTGTGCCACGGCGATCGCCTTTTCGAGGGCGATGGCGACTGCGATCACCCGCGTGTTCAAGTCTTCGACTGGAACAAGAAGACTGTTCTCACAGAAACCACCTAGCATTAAAAAGGCGATCGTCGTTACAGTTAAGACTGAAGCTAGGCTAGGGTACGCTTTCGTTTTCTGAAGCCGTTTAGCCCGACATGTATGACCACAGAGCATATGATGACCTCGGCCTTGACTTGGACGCCGAGGAAGGGGGGAGACGCGAGGGCGTAGTCTTAGACGCCGTCTCCCTACGCACAGCCTTCCATCCTCGGCGATTCCATGAAGAACGTTGACATCATATCCTCCGCGGTTGGTACGTGTCGGGCCTAACACCCAGGAAAGAAAACGAAGGAATGTGGTGAAGGACCGTTCTAGCGTCCAAACAAGCCATATATACCCGAGCTATATCAATTACAAACATCATGAATCATTCCAGATACCCAACATGACCCAAAACAGAGAAGAACCCAAAACCCAAACTCCATCCATGCAACCACCACCACCCCCCACACTCAAACATTATCACTAGGAAGGCTTCAAGCTGCTCACCATCCCACCCGCCTGATCCTTCAGCCTCTCCCAGGTAGAAGTACTGTCCGCCTCGCTCTCCCTTGTCCCCGCGCCCCTCTCCTTGGCCTCACGCTCGAGCATGTCCAGCTGGCGCTTAAGCACATCGATCTGGAACAAGCGGAAGGCATCTTCGATGCGCTTCCGGGAATCAGGGTCACGGGTGATGGTGCGAGTCGCCGCTGCACTGCCGGTTATGACGCCGGTCTCCCCGCCCAGCATCGACCCGCCCAAGCCGAAGGCCGTGTAAGTGGCGATGTCGCCCCAGCGCGTGGGGCGGAGGAGGGGTTCTAGGTCTGGGACTGGTTCTGTTTTTGTTTGTTAGCAACTCAAGTTCTGTTATGGTTTTGCGAGAGAAGGGAAAAAGACTTACCCCTTCGACCATTAGCAAACACCACCTCAACCGGCTTCGCCACCATTCTAAACGCGTTGAACAACTGCTGTCGATTCTGCCGGATGCGCCAGGCCATGGCGAGTCCGAGACCTAGACCGAGCAGAGAGCCGAGCGTGGCGTGCGTGGAGACTTTGGAGGCGGCTTTGCGCAGGCGGGCGCGGTCTTCGGGCTGGAGATCATTTTGCATGTGTTGCTCGGCGAGGTCGGCGAGGTCTTTGTTGGGGTGGCCGCGGAAGATTGCGAACATTGTGGCTGACTTTCTATGCTGATAATGATGATGGTGATGAGTGTGGTGTTGAGGGTGGATGGTGATGTCTTGGCAGAAGATGGGAGAGATTGGGACTGTGGGAAATTGTGTGTGTTTATAAACACTGCAAAGCTATCATACAAAAGGCTCAAAAAGCTGGTTGTCAACAAGTCGTCATAGTGAACTGAATTTACCCCATTTCCAGCACCTTCAATGCTCTTCTGTTGCGGAGTTGCGGTCCAAGTTGTCGATGTGTGTGTTTTGCTAATAATGATGTAGATGTCCCGAGAGGGCCGGTGGGGATGCGATGATGTCACTACTGCTACACTCTGAACTCTCTGCAGACTCTGGCTGTTAGTGCAAGCATGAGTCCACGGGGAATTGTTAGTGCAATGTCCTGCAAACAACCTGAAACATTTGAACGTTAACAATTTACGGGGCCGACGTCTCACCGAGTACCGGCGAATCGGAGACACTGGGGTTGATGTGGACTGCGGTCCGTGGCTGGAGGCGGTCGTTTTCGCTTCTTTTCACCTTCTTTCACCTTCTTCCCTCTCTTCGACCTCCTGAATGGCTTTCGCACACCGTCAAGACTGCACGTCCGTTGCCATCGTCCACCACACCGAAAGGAACAAGCCACGTTCCGCGTTCCACGTTGCAGATTGCCATTAAACGGTCCTTTTTTGGGGAACACGTCCGGAAAAGAAGCAAACAAACCTTGACGGCTTAAGCTTATATTTTTAGCTAAGTATCACGGACTCTTTACCAGCTTTCAAGCTCTGTTTGCTCTCCATTGCTCGCACCGATCGGTCCCGACGGGAACAACCGCTTTGGGTTCTCTGTTTCCTGGTACCGACGATTCTTCAGCCCCCAAATGCGACGACTGCTGCCCTCTCACACCGCAACGATGCGCCCATCTTGAGGACGAAGAGGGTAAATATCCGGCGGCAAGAATCATTCCGATAGAGGCGACTGGAGCTATTGCTCTCTTGCTGAGCAATCCGACTCGGCATGACAACCTCTTGTGGACACGCCAGCGATATATGCCCAACTCGAGCACATCGACCGCCAACAACTCCAATGTTGTCTCTCGTCCGGCGCTAGAGTGGATGATAGCGTGCTGCACTGTCAACCGACCTTGCTAACCGGTTGCCTAAGCCGAATCATCGCACCTGAAGATCGCCCAGAATGCAACGTGAAGTCCAAATAAAGATGGTGCACAGAGGGTATACGGGCGCTTCTATAGCGATATCTTTTAAGCACTATACCCGTTACATCCCTCCCCAATGCACGTCAGCGCGCAAGCGGCGCAAGCGCTGAGTGAGGTCGCAACCAGTTGACCACGAGCGGCGCGGTTGCACATCGTTTTTTGGTCAAGTAGTATCCAACTGTCCGCGCTATCGGTTCGCATGGTGGGCATGGGATTCGCGATGTCTGAATGCTTACCACCACTATAGATTTTGGGGTGTTCTGGAAGTCCAATCGCAGCTTGTGCGAACCTCAGAACCAAAGCCCGCTGGTCGCAGTGCGTGAGACGGACAGGCGCCATGCGCGTCATCAGGCCCTCCCGTTGGGTCTTGTGCAAGCTGAGAGGCCTTCAACTACTTCTCCATTTGGGAAAGAAAGAGAAGGGTGTCTACGACGGAGGTAGGAAGGCCCGGGATATCCACCCGATGGATTAGAGGTCTCATGCTCATGGAGGCCACTTTTTTGCTGTCCTTTTTGCCAGAGGTAGCTATTCCCGGAGTCGAAGAGGCTCTGTGCGCTGCGGTGGTAGCGGGCGGCTAAGGTCTCAGAAGACTGTAACGGTGGGCGGGCCAAAGTATCGCATTTGGAGCATGTCTCAACATCGCTATTATCGCTACTAAGTGAGCATCAAAATGGCATCTTGAAGACAACTTGGGACTCCATGTCGCCGTTGCATCATTGACTGACGACAGACACCCTCCGTTCTGAACCGCCGCCGCCGCAACGCCGCCCCGGATTCCCGAGAAACCGGACCGCTCCCGATAGCATGAAGATGTCGCGGAGCAGTGCGGCGCAGCAAACGTACACGCTTTTTTGGCGAGGTCGGCGACCAGAAACGTTCCACGTTTCCCTCGGCTCGCTCGATGGCGCTCTACGCCGTACTTATACAGGACGTTATTGAGCCCCCTTTCTGCACGGTTGCGGAGGCCAGGTTTTTGTCAACCAGGCTGTCGGATAACTGTCGGACCAAGGGATTGTTCTGTTCGAAATTGTGTGGCGTTGCACGGCAGGCAGCTATCATTGACACTGCATATCGTGGTCGTTACTGAGCAAACACATTCCCGTGGCGTTTCTTCTCGTGAAGTTTAACCAAATTCTGGGAAACAGTCCCGGGTGTTTCGAAGTGCTACAGACATGGGGAGATGGACGACAAGGCAGACACCATTGTTCGGCGACTAGAAACTCCAAACTTTTCCACGATCCAGGTACCCGCGACCCGAATTTTTGACTCAGATGCAGCTTTGCAAGGGCGATGTTTTGTCGCCTCGTTGTTTGGGTAAATACTCCGATCACATGTTCCAAGTGTGGCTTGCATACGAAGTCCGATTGTCTACGGCTTGTCTCACTTGGCACTGGGCAAATCACTGATGGACTGTCGGCCCAAAGAAGAAAGAGACAAGCAAAAGAAGAAAAGAAAACCCGTGCAGTCGGTAAAACTTTTCGGCACACTGTCTCGACGGAACGGAGTCCGACCGAGTTCAATCGATCGTTCGAGAGAACAACCGGAGTTGGGAAAAGCGATAAGATGAAGATTCGCAAGGGAAAGCCGAGAGAGCAAACATCGTGCGATTCCCCATTACCGGTGCCTTGGACACTTTTAGTCTTTCTCATACCTTTGAAGATTCTAAAATCGATGAGCACGGGCACCGGGGACAACGACGACGACAACAATGCAGCAAGATGATACGGTTAGGTAAAGACGAACGGGAACAACTCAAAGGGAGGCAGCACGCTCATATGATGGCGCACCATTGGAGTTACTAAAAGTGGTCTTCGAGAACCGCCACAACGTCAGCGTTGCAGCAGCAAGGTGCAAGCCCCGTTTAGGTCACCGTTCAGCCCTTCTGCATGTAACTGTACACGCATTTGCAATCCTTCGGTTCCCTCTTTGGAGTATCTTCCTCGCTTGCAAGCGATGACGGCCCGCGATATAGATGATCATGATAGGGCTTAGCTGGGACTTTACTGCTGAACCTTCGCGCGATGTCTATCCCATCACGAGAATATTGGCGGCTGGTTGGCGGTTTCCTCGTCAATCTTGCCAATCAGTCGAGGTATCTTGTACATGCCCTTGGCATTCACTCGCAGTCGGGATGACGCTATTCCCATCTGGGTATGGTCCCGGCCCCCGGTGATGCATGATGCACGGCCCAAATCTTCAACGCTAACCCTTCCAAGGCAGAAACAAGGTTGGACTGATCGACCACTCCACATTTCACACTATGCCCTATGTATAAGCGACTTACAAGCCACCAATAATCCCCGAGATGGGACGTCTTGGTCTTTGGGCTTAGAAGAGCAACCTAACAGCCAGTGTGAGTCCTGTGATACTGTGATAAGAGTTCGAACGGCAAGAAAGGAGGGGGAGAGCAGCAAAGGTTCGTGAAAGGAGACAAGAGTGTCAAGAACTGTCACTGTCAAGAAAGCCCGAGGAGAATGACAAAGTCCAAGGAGTCGGGAGTACAGGATTCAGGGCGATTCCAAGCCACCAGAAAACCGTTGACATGCCTGCAGATATTGCCTGTCCGTTGACTAAAATACCAATCATGTCCTATCAAGAACATCACAGCCGGCTCAAAGCATCTTCTTGCCGTTTAGTCGCCCGGGGAATCTTGCTGTTACCACCCAGCTGCTATCTTTACATGCATTGCACGCATCGTGGGGGCAGAGCAGATTTACATGGTGTCTAGTGCCCGAACAGCCACGACAAATCCACGTTGTCTCACTCGTTGATGGTCCGAATGTTACCCTTCCCATCATAATTCTCATCACATTTACCAGCGGCTCTCACGATCCGATACGCCTCAGTCAACTACTACGCTGGCCTAGCATCGACACTCCCAACAGACCTCGGATCTAAGACAAGTGTGTGAGCGGATAGTAGCAACAGAGAGGCACAGACACGCGGGTAACGAAACCGGAGAGAGAGATAGCATACTTGGATCGGCATCGACGGCATGCACACGCATATCTGGGGGAGGCGTTTATGACGGAAGACACGGAAGACACGGAGTATCTCTTCTGGTCGTCGGCGGCACTGCAACACATCTGCGAGTCATTGGTGTTGGCCCTGGTGGGTGGGTGGGTGGTCAGCAACAGGACTGAGACTATTCAACACACCAATTGAGACTGTATACATTCCGGAGCCTCGGCAACCTCCAGCGTTTTATCCATAAAGGACTTCACATCGAACTTCTCTTCGGCCCGTTCCTGTCAACATAAGTTGTGCCACATCAGATCTGTCACTCATCCTCCTTCAGGCACAAGTCGGACTTCTCGCTTCATCCTTCCCGTCTTATATCAGCTTCCACCCAGCTGCAGGAACAAGGCGAAGATTCCTTACCTATATCACTCTTCTTTACCCAACTTTACACCACCATCGAAGTCCGGCCATCAAGACTTCACCATCAAAATGTCTTCTCATCCAACCCCCTCCATCACAACCCTCTACCCCGAATACACCACCACCACCCCCCTCGACCACCTCCGCTCCACGTCCTACTCCTACCTCGACGCCCAATCCCACACCTACCTCGACTACACCGGCTCCAGCCTAACATCCTCCTTCCAACTCGCCGCCCACGAAGCCCGGCTCGCCTCCACCTTGTACGGCAACCCACACTCCGTCAACCCGACCTCCGAAGCCGCCACCCTCGCCGTCGAGCAAACCCGCAAGAGGATACTGCAGCACTTCAACGCCGACCCGGCCGAATACGCGGTCATCTTCACTCCGAACGCCACCGGTGCGGCAAGGCTGGTGGGCGAGGGGTATCAGTATAAGAGGGGCGGGAGACTGGTGTTAAGTGCGGATAATCATAATAGCGTTAATGGGCTGAGGGAGTTTGCGAAGAGGCAGGGGAGGGGGGTGAAGGTTGCTTATGTGGGGATTGATACGACGGGGGCTAGGGGGCCGAGGGGGGATATGGAGATGAGGATTAGAGAGGAGGAGGTGGTGAGGAAGTTGCCGAGACATACGGGGGTGGGGGGGAGGGTGAGGAAGGTGGTAAAGGTGGGGAGGGAGGTGGTGGGGGAGGCGGTTGGGGGGTGTTTTGGGCGGTTTTCTTCTGGGGGTGGGAGGGGGAAGATATCGTTGCCGATGTCAGAGAAACATCATTGTCAACAACCGGTGGAGAAGAAAGGGGGAAGTGGAAGCGAAAGGAGAAACGGCCTGTTTGCGTACCCGGCTCAGTCAAACTTCACTGGCGTCCGACATCCCCTCCACTGGGTGCCACTGGCTCAGTCGCGAGGGTACGACGTCCTCCTTGACGCGGCCGCCTACCTCCCCACCTCCCGCCTCGATCTGTCAGGGGACATCAAGCCCGAGTTCATCATCGTATCGTGGTACAAACTCTTTGGCTACCCCACCGGCGTCGGCAGTCTGATCGTCAAGCGCTCTACCCTGGCTAAACTCCGCAGGCCTTGGTTCTCTGGAGGTACAGTGAAGGCGGTGACGGTGGGCGTCAAGTGGCATCAGCTCAGCGACCGGCTAGAAGAAGCCTTCGAGGATGGGACGGTCAACTTTTTGAGTATCCCCGAGGTAGCGGTGGGGTTGGATTGGTTAGATTCCAAGGATAACCCTCCTCCCTCTGGTCCCGGTTCTRACAGCAACGGAGAGAGAGAGAGGTACGGAGTAGGCGGCATGGAAATCCTCGAAACGCGCGTCCGGTGTCTTACGGGTTACTTCCTAGAAAGACTCAAAAACCTGCGCCACAGCGACGGCCGACCGATGGTCGAGATCTACGGACCAACAGAGAATAAAATGCGCGGAGGCAGCGTGGCGTTTAACCTGCTCGATGCGCGCGGGCAGTGCGTCGATGAGCGACTTGTTGCTTTCGAGTCCGCGGCCGCGAGGATTAGTCTGAGGACGGGCTGTTTCTGTAACCCTGGCGCGGGCGAGGCGGCGTTTGGGTTGGATATTTGGGCGTCGTTTTTTAGGTTGCCACTACCCAAATTGTGGAGGATGTGGAGGGGTGAGGGGAGGGATAAGGAGCTGAGCTTTGAGGAACTACTGAGGGTGCTGGGGTTGCCGACGGCGGGGGGGATAAGGGTGAGCTTTGGGGTGGCGAGTAATGTGAGGGATGTTGATAGTTTTTTCGGGTTTGTGGAGAAGACGTATAGGGATCGCGTGACGGGGAAGGAGGGGTTGCCGGATAGGATGGGGTGTTGAGACTAAGATGGGGAAGGATTGGGATAGAGAAAGGGATGTTGATAGAAGAAATGCAAACAAAGTTCAAAGACGTTGATGGTGAGGCTGTGTGATGGCGCATGTGTTGTTGAAGTGTGACAAGGGTGTGTCTTTCTTTGGGCTTGCCGGTTGAGAAAGATGATGCTTTGGGCAAAATACCCAAGGAGCTTTCTAGCTGTGCTTTTACTCCTTACCTGGTCTCGTGTTCTGGTATTGAGGTGGCTGAGGTGGGAAGCATAGAGGATTGTGCATGGAGGATGTTGAATGAGTTTTGGGGTCGAGAGAGAGGTCAGAAAAGTGGGTCAAAAAGTGCTTTCAGTTACAGTGGACAAGCGCTGTATTTCAGCGGGCTTTTAAGACCCTGAGCGACGCAATGAGGTCAAAAGTGGAGCCCCGCGTTACCACGATCACGCAGATGAACGCGCGCACCCCAACGACATGTCATCCGCCTTGACTCTTCGATCCCCCAACATCTCGACATTAGGCACGGCGCTTGGATGCGAGATCGACACATCCGCTGTGCGTATTGCCTGGCATTGCGCCTTGAGGATCTTTATCTAAGCGCGGGCTTAGTCGAACATCATGTCTCTTTGTTCCAGAGGCTGACGCTGGCCGTACAAAGGCCGCCCAAGTTTCAGGTAAAGGCTCCCACCATCCTCAGCGCTGAGATCGCCGAACTAGCGAATCGCATAGCCGAGTTTTATTGTTATCATAGCACGTAAAAAACAACCCCACCGTATCCCCAGCAACCGGAAAGGGGAAGACATTCCCAACCCCTCGAACTTTTAAGTCCACACCACGGGTTCACGAGTCCACGCCAACACACATTCGGAGCCCTCGTCACAGCCGCGCTCTGCGCCCATCCCCGCATTATTTTCACGGTCCACCACTCGAGCCAACATGTTTCGTTCGTCACCTTTCCCGTAGCGTCGGTACGGCCTCCCATTGGAGATTTGGAGTGTTGGGTTAGCGGTTATGTGCATGACAGGGTGCAAGGAGAGAGGCTGTGTGGTTGGAACGGCCCGCTGGTGACCGCTGGTGGCCACTTATAGCGGCCGGGCACATTGGCAGCCATTCACAGGCATACATAGAGGTACATATGTGCGAAGAGCCAAAAATGCACAAGTGCAACCAACGGGAACAAGACATGAAGGCAAACGGATTCTGCCAGTCAGCCTAAGGAGGGACATTGAAACGACCCCTCATTTTGGGCTGTGATGGGGGGTTTATCTTGATGGCATTCCCGTTTTTTGCAATGTTGCAAAGTTGCACTTCCAACTGTGGCATGAGTGTTCTCGTTATTGAACGGGAAACTCGAAGCAACCATGCCTACCACTCCATCTTCCAGACGCCATTCTCAACGAAATCGACGGGGAAGCACTCCTCCAACACCAGGGCAGAATGGCTCCAAGCTTGCGGGACGCATAATGTGGTTGCCGCATGCTGATAAGCTGAGTTCTTCGACTGGTTTTCCGGAGGAAAGCCATAATCATCCGGTTCTTGTGCTTTCGAAGAAGCTGTCTGCAGACGGAAAAGTTGATATTCTGATGGTGAGTGCACCGGACTTTCCTAGTCTCCTTGCATGAGACATGTTACGAGGTGTATAGGAATTGCGGCACGTATAGGCTAGGCCTGGTGCACGCGGAGTAAATGCCACTTACTAACCACATTCTGCATCCAGATGACCTCCTTCGGTGGCGTTGATCTCGAAACGAAGCATCGGTACAGCAAAATCCAGCTACGAGGAACCTTCCTACCCATCGACCCGTCCCCTCCCCATCCAGATAACAACATACAACTCAAGCTCGACCACGGTGTATCTCTGAGAAAGAACTCCTACGTGAAGACTGAGGAACAGCGGAAGATACTCTTCTCTCTCCTTCGGAACTACGAGCGCCATACAAACAAGATCTACGCCCTCACGGATGCTTCGTATCAGATTGTGGTGGAACATTCCAGTTACCGCGAGCCCACCCCTTCTGTCTACGAGGACAGGTTCACTGTTCCACTGCCTCAGTATCTTGCTGCTCAGGCTCAAGCAGAGAGAGTGCGGAGCCAGGGATACGGAACAATTCCAAGTGCTACTGTCAGTCACAGCCTTTCCCTACACCTTCTTCCGAACATTGCGATTCCACTAGTTTCTAACTCTTTCCTTTTAGTCACCGCCATACCCCGCTTCACGACCTGCCCAGAACACTCGAAGCGACTACCACAGCTACGGCAGCTATCAACACAGCTCTGCGGCCAATGCCCGGAAAAAGTCACGACCATCCGGTCACTCGTCAGGTGGATCTCCAGATGATCTCTCACCAAGCGCCCGAGTCCTTCTCGGCCTTATCTTCGCAGCTACCATCGCTTGCGGAGTGGCTGGCATTTACTGGCTTCTTGAGAACTTCTTTTCCTGGGCTTCTGACGGCATCAAGCACTTCTTTGAACACTTGAAGGAGGTGGATTGGCACGAGGTCTTCAAGGCTATTGGATCCTGGCTCTGGGATGTTGTGGTCGCTCTGGCCAAGGTGGTCAAGTATCTGGTAGTCACCATGGCGAAGGGTGTTGCGTGGGTTGTGAAGAGCGCTTGGGGGTTGGTGAGGGACTGGATTATGGGAACCTCAAAGGAGAAGCTTTTCTAAGCACGCTGGCACTGGTTGGAATGAGGTCTTTAGCGAGAGAGAAGCAGGTTGCCTGTCTATGGGATAGAGCACGGGCTTACGCTGGGCGGGGTCAAGGTTATGTTGAGGCTCTTTCACTTGAGGAGTTTAGAGTGCGCACAAGGAACATATGTCACTCGCTGAACTCTGGGACCTGGGTTATCTTTCTTCCTTTCCCGTACCTTCCTTTGGTCATTCTTTCTTGTGGACGTTACGTCGTCCGAAGTACGCTCTGCCTGCTGCCTGGGGCATCTAGGGCGGTTTCAAGTTCTGCACGTAACTTTCAATAAGAATTCTGCGCACAACAGTAATATTCTACCCCGCCTTCTTTTTCACTTGCTCTGGTTTAAATATTTCCGCGACGTTTTTTCTCTCTCCTCTCAGCTTTTCCCCCTCACCACCAACTCTCGGTCTTCCAAGTTCCAACTTCCCCAGACCACCCATCAACCAGCGTACTCAAGCACATCAGCATCGCCTGGGACATTCGTATCTGGCGCGTATGCCTCAAGAAGAGAGGTCGTCGTCGTCGTGTGCCCCCTTCACGGCATCCGGCTCTGACCAAAAGAAGGCGTTTGTTTGGTACCTTCCCTTGATCAGATGCTAAGCAGCGGGGATCGCCCCCGCCCGAGCCTACCCTGACAGCCGTGAAAGCATCTGAGCTGCTTCGTATTCATCCAGCACACAAGAAGAACAGAAAAGTCGTCGTTCACACCAGTAGCGTGTAAGTACCTGTCGCTTATTCTTCCTGCTAGAAGAGTGATGAGATCTTGAGTTCTGACTTCCGCTTCAGGTCCTGCAACAGTGGCAGCCGCCACAACAAAGGCGGACGCCCACGCCTACTCAACATCAAGGCGGCCCGGGCCCTGGTCCAGTCTCGACCCCTTCGTTATTCCTGATTCTCGAAACCGCCTTGTCTTACGGGCTTTGCACCTATGAAGACAGGAACTTCGTAGACGCCGCGGCGCTGGGATGTCAGGGGGTCACCTCGATCCCGCGGTAACGATCGCTTTGATTATGGGCGAAGCACCATCACGACCTTCAGATCCCACAAAGTCCTCCAAGCACAATGCAACCTTGTGGTGCCGACCACCATACCCCGCCCCGTGGCCGTCCGGATGATCGTGGCAGAGGCCGGGATATGCGTATTCCTGACTACCGACAACGGTCGCCCCCCAACCGTAGACATCAGAGTCTGCAACCTTACCTAATGAACAACAAATGGGGATCATCATTGCCATACAAGGGATTGTGTTCGCATGCCACTTGGAACCGGAAGGGAGGACTCACGGGCTACCACCATGTCCAGGGTCACCAAACCCCCGAGCCCCAACAGGGCCTGCCTAGTAAGTCGCTGCCTTGCAATCTTCTTCTACGCAAATCTGAACAAGATCTGACTTTGCCGTGTTCACTCCAGCTACTGTGTCCGCAACTGAGAAAGAGGTGCTGGATCGCCAGAGAGCAGATATCAGGCTTGATATTGAGATGAAGCGAGCAAATACAGAGTTGCCGGCTGACTGGTGGAAGAAGCTGTCCAAGATGCCCATTCAGTTCCCGGAGAGGATTTGTAACAACTGTTCTGTAGATGTTGCAGATAAGGTTGCTGCGCTAAGGGCTGCACCAGCGTTTGAGAAGCTTGTCAAGGATGTCAAGAACAAGGGAGAGGGCTCCGCCACTCTCAAGCTTCTCGAACGCTGGTGCCTCTGAGACCCCTAAGCAGTCTTTTTGGAGATGCGGGCCAAGCTTGAGGCCAAGTCGAGAGATGCCAAGGCAAAGTCGAAGTCGAAGTCGAAGAGCTTCCCCGCAAGAACTTCCTTCACGGCGTACTGAGAGACTGGGAGTTGAATCATAAGATAGATAGAACATGAAACTTGTACATGAAATTCTTGCTGGGTTGACTTCTAATCAGGGTGTTCACCTTCGTTCAAACCTCCGAAAAAAAAAAAACTGTGCCATGTGACTGTTATCGTGCTCAGATTGGAATGTTGCTAATGATATTCCTTCTTGATTTGGTTTGCGCTTTGGGGACTTTGTGATTCCACAAGTGATGCGGGCCCTCGTGGTTGTGAATTTTCTTTCTTGTGACGAAAATACGATGTTATCATAAGAAAAGATTGAAAGAAGACCTGGAAACGGGCCTGACTGGTTGACCAAACAGAGGACGGAGGAAAAAGGCGAGGACCAAGGGCTTGCTGCGCTCATTCTGCGAGGAGAAATGTAGCGAAAATTGAGGATCTCGGCTTCAACTCGAAGACCGCCGCGGGGATTGTAACAGGATGAAAACACGCTGATTTAGATGGACTAGCCCGTTTGCACCGTTGCGGTCTGGATACCCACGATCTCTTCGCACTCAATCTGAATCCTCAATTCCTGCTTCAATCTGAATCTACAAGTCCTGCGATCTACATCCATTTCAAAAAGAGTGGAAAGTGCATTCTGGCCCGTTTCCATGCCATCTGAAACTCATTACATGCACTCAAGTTAATCTCACCTCACGTTCATGCCCCTCCTTGCCGACGGACACTCAACATTTTGAAAACAATCCAGGCACTTATTGGCCCTCTTTGTACCTTTCTCATTTTTAACATTGAAAACAGGACCGGATTGCTAATATCATATTTTGTTTCAATATGAAAGTTGAGTGTCTTGATGGTTTCGCAACAGAGCCCTCTGAGAAAAAAAGTGGGTCTGGTACAGGGACACGCAACAGTTCGCGTCGTCAGGAAAATTACACCACAAATACATACTGAGGTAAGCAACCCGTTCTTGCACCTTTGAATAATTTAGAATGTACTGGTGTTGCGCTCGTTGCGATAAAATATCCTGAACGTGGTCAAAATGGTGAGTGTCCCTCAAGTGTTTGGGATCAGGGGTACATTGCATACTTCCAGGTCACTCATTGCGGGGTACAACATGGCAAATTTGCTCTGAATACAGATCAAAAGGCATTTAAAGGCAGTCCAAAGTCTTGTTTGCATCGTGAACACATTAATTGGGTATTGGTGTTAACAACATGGATGATATCCAGCAGTGTTGCCTGGCAACGGGGCCCCGCGTGACATCTCTTGGGGACGCCAAGGACAGACTTGCCTTATGCTAAGGGTCCTGATACCGCAGAGAGAGATGATAATGGCTATTCTGACCAAACTATTGGATGAATGACGTACTTGGAAGTGTCTGGAAGTATCCAACCACCGGCAGGCATCCGATGATCCGAACTCGACCTGGACCGCCAAGGGGCATGACCGTTGGCCCGGTAATCCGGCCTTTCTGCCTCAACTGGCAGTCTCAGCCACAGTAGGGCTATCGAAAGTCAGCTGTACAGACACGCTTTGCTGCAAGTACCCGTGCACTATGGTATTGAAGGAGGTTGTGGTCGGGCCTGGCAGCTGGCAAAATTGACCAAACTTGTGTCAACTCACGTGAGCACCGGCCACAGGGCGTGGAGGAATCGAAACAACGGTCTTTAAAGGCCACCCTTCTTGACCCCTCACTTCTTCCCAAACCCTCTCCATCACAACAAAGTTCCAACAAAGTTCAAAACAACGTTCCAACAAAGTTCAAAACAAAGTTCCACAAAACCACACTCTCATCGCGTCTTCGCATGCTCAAGGTACGTCGGTTTGATGAGTTCAGCTCAGACATAACAGTGTTGTACTTGAAGCTTATATCTGTCAGCACTTCCATACGTCGGCAGCAGCGTCCGAGAGCAATCTCGGGGGTTGGCTGTAGCCTCCGCCACGAAACACCAACGCCACCACCACGGAAAATTCCCTGGCGATGTCACAGCCTGTAAATCACCAACAACCAGTTGTTCATCAACCACAGCAGTAGGTGCTTAACTCAGTGATCGTGTTTTCTTCCGACTGCATACTGACTGATGACCTGCAGGCAGATGAGGAGGCGGTTGAGAAGATCAACCGGGACTGAAGCTCCCGTTGACAACAAGACTATCGTGCCTCCCCGTAAGTACCACATTCCTCCGGTCGTATCTTCTTTCAAGTGATCTCATTCTCACCTGTCGTTCACAATAAGTTCCAACATCCTCCACTCCGAGAGCATCACCAAGTTTCCATGATCGGTCCCGGGTCTCACTCTCCTGGCATCAAGAGCCGCAAAGGAGGCCACTCGTGCCCGTCCGGACGCTCGGATGGCCCGTACAAACTTGTTCAGTTTCAGCCGGTCGAGACTACGACTTCACTTCGGAACTCCCAAACATGGACACGAGAATGCGTACCACAACCCTGGTGCTTTCATCGACGCTCCACAGCAAGTCAATCCTCAGCTGGCCGGTCATGACACGCAAACAAATGCACGAAGCCAGACTTGCTGTGGAGCGTCGATGACACGCAAACAAATGCACGAAGCCAACGCCACCAGCACCACAGCTCATTAGTCCGATGTCGACAAAGTCAAAGCCGAGAACGGAGGGAAATGTGCCTTTGGTCACTACGACTACTACCCTCAGAACGAGACATGGACTGGACCTAGCCCTGCCTATACGGGATCGTCCCCTCGTAAGCAAGCGCTTATTCTGTCGCGTGAGGCGGGGGCCTACGGCTTCCGCGCTCGTCTTAAGACGCACAGAAAGGACAGTCTCTTCGTACAAGCTGCTCTCTTGAGTACCCGGTGGGGTGCGCAAATTGCAGCTTCGGACCGCGTCTACCTCTCCGCTCAGCATGTCTTCCCGTTACACCAGGATGGCATTTACCCGCCACTCGTTGACCGAGAAGAAAGGAAAGCAGACCTTGGATGCCGAACTGTTTGAGCCTGATTCAACGTACTCCGTCTTTCCACCTGTGAGTTCCACCTCCGAGCCGTCGAAGCCGCCCAAACACCAACACCATCACGACCTTCAAATCCCACCCGTGACAAAGGAGCATGGTATTGGCATAAAACCCATATTCAGCTTTCACCGTATCACAACCGTACTACATCGCAGCTTGTATCTTCAAGCCCAACGGCCAAGTTGATTGCCGACTTCAGCTGGTCTAGACGATTCTGATATGTCAACTACTGCCGAAGAATATCACCCCATGCAGGATCTGATTGCAGAAGACCTTCGCAACAAGCGGACAGTGCCGGAGACAGCGGGCGTGATCGCGACCCCAACTCTCGCGACCGTGACAACTGGGACCAGCAGCAGCACAACCATGGCGGCCGCGTCTCAACCTGTTCTCGATCAACATCACCGATAACTGGGGGCCAAACGGCCACAACTTCCGCGATCGCAATGACAGTCGTGACGGTCGTGATCAGCAACAACAGCAACATCATCGCGGTGATAAACCCCACTGGAAGAACAAGAAGAACCGCGGTGATCGCAACGGTGACGAAGTGCCGGATCATCCGAGGGGCATTAATCGCAGTTTGATCGGGACGAAGCAATTGTCGAAGTGAACGGAGTCGATTTAAACACGAGGCACAAGAATGGTGGTGAACTTGTTGATTGAAGAAGAAGAAGGACGGGGGCAAGAAGAGGGTAGGGGACACTCGATACATGTAGAGGTATATAGCAGGTACAAGAACAAATGCCAAGATGACCATCTTGTTCAACACCCATTGCCAGATTGACTTGTCGCCCTCGAAGAATTACATTGACACTTATGGAAGAGAAAGTGCTGGAAGTCCATGCCCTGGGCGCCCATTCACTGCCACTGTGCTTCCCATTCACTGGCTCTCCCTTCCCGGGTATTTAGGCTGCCCTGGTGTCGGTTTCTACTCTTCTGTTGTCACTACACTACCTCTACAGATTCACTGCCCGTTTTTCTGTCGTCACTTTTCCAGCCTCTAACGGAAAAAGACATTCCGCACACATGGACGACCATAACCACGCCCAGGGTCGGCCATCTGACCCTCTCCAACCGCGTGGACCGCCACATACCTCCCAGAGAGCCCAAGCTTCTGCTCAAGCTCGCCAGAGGGACAATCCTGAACATTCTTCCGGTTATACGAGGCCCGCAGAGCATCATCCGAGGTAAGGACATGGGACATTATGTACCTTACACATCTTGAAGCGTCATTGCCGAAGATCTTCTTAACACACGGTTTGAACAGTTACGATGCCCAGAGGGAGAGAGATCTGGAAGAGCAGATGATGAACTGGGCCCGGCTTCTATTCTTCCTCAACGTTTTCGGCACAACCTTCTTTGTCTTTTTCGTCCTTCTTTATCTCTGGGCGGGAGTCAACATCTTGTACTATGGCCTTGAGATAATCGTCCCCGTGCTTGAGACGACAGCAAAGGTGTTCCGGGGGCTTCAGAGCTTGCTCGGAGTCGTTTCGTCTCTCCTGTGGTATCCGGTGTGTTGGATGGGGTATGTGGTTGGCCTGCATGCCCTGAACGCCATGTCCTGAGCATGTGTGCAGGCTTCGTGTAGGTAATCACGAAGACCAGGTGGAGGCGTTTAGTATAGTCGTCAAGATTGAGCAAGACGAAGCTCAACACCTTTATACCCCTCTCTAGAAGTTTGGAGCATCTACGCCAGCGTTGATTGAACATGTTGGTTGAGACGAATCCGTGTTGTCTTGCAGTCTTGGCAGTTGGCCCATTATTCCGGCCACAGGGACATTCTGCCTGCCAGTCTGCCCTTCCATCAACAATTGGCTGACCAGGCGCCTATCCGCATCTCGGAGGCTGTGTGCTTGGAACGGGCCGCTGCAACGGCCGCCAGCTCGCCAACCCCCGCATGTGGAACAGCCAACGAGCGGGGAGTGAGGCAAACGGATTCTGCAGCATATATGTAGAGGTACCTGACAAGTGGACGTCACCCTCAGTCTCCCGCAACCCGATCGCTGCCCGAGTCCAGTCTTTGCCCTTGTTATATCGCGTCTTGCCAAAAGTTTCGGTTTCTCGACAATCTAGAGGTACATACACTTCTGAAGCTCTCTTGAGGCAGACTTGAACTCCGAGTCAATAGTCAACATGTCGACCGAGCCGGTGCCTTATCCAGAGGCCCATGAGCCGAATACGAAGAAGAAACTGCAATCCGCGATTCAGTTTGCCATGGATCGAAAGTCCGAAGGTCTCGTTGGACTTATCATGTGGCTACCAGGCGATGTAAAAGGCCTTCCTCGCGAGTACGCGTCCTACAACCATCCGGTTGTCATATTATCGCCGAGCATCTCTGTGGACAACAGTGTCGAGATATTAGGGGTAGGTTGATTTTATGGATATCCTCCCCCCTTCCTGACGTCCAGTCAATACCTATTCATAGTTAGGTATGACTAATTTGAGCTTCTCCAAAGATGACAAGTTTCGGTGGCAGAGACCTCACACGAAGATTTACTACCTCCCGCAAAGGAATGAAGAATAGGGCCAAATATCTTCCCATCGAGCCTACACCCCCTCACCCCGACACGCCAGAGAGGAATGTGATGCTCAAGGTCTTGCCTTACAACCCAAGAAATTATTCATACGTGGACGGTTCTGTGGAATCTAGAAAATCCGTCCTCTTCTCGGTACTTGAGGAATACCTCCCCCACGGCAGCAACTACGGCGTTTACAACCCAAGATTTTACCTCGACAAAGACTCGTACCAAAAGCTGGCCGCGTTTGTCGGCTTCTCAAATGTTGCGCTTTTTCACGCTCCCGTTGACCCGGAGGTAGAAGAGCATCTCACGGAGCAACTCGCTGCCAAGGATGAGCCTCAAAGTCCATTCCTTCCAAATCACAACGCCGACATACTGCTGCCCGTCATGAACCACCAAGCGCAGTCGGAACATGGAACGACACAAGCATCAGGAGCGACCGAACTTCCGCTTCCCACTCACACCCAACCTACGTCTCCAGCTCCTGCCGCTTCTTTGGATCTGGAGCAAATCTCTTTCATCACGGCACACCTGAAGCGCAAATGGGCATTCGATAACGGCGCCCGCCACGTCTACGGCCTTAGCGGTCCGCTCAACTTATCCAAGACCGCTCGGAATAACATCAGGCTAGCCATAGCCTGCGTTGCCATGCTAGCCGCCGTTAGAGCTTTTAGTAGGAGCACAGTTGGGAGGGAAGTGCTCAAGGAGACTGTGGCGGGCGTCAAAGCAATGATGCTCGCGGGTGCCTCGAAGAAGCTCGTAGTTACGGCGACGGGCGCTCTTGCCAGAATGGCATGGGCGGTGGTCAGACATTCTGGAAGAAATTGGGGGCGTTATACCATAGCGAGCCTGAGTGCTTGTGTCTTTCAGGTGTATGATGAGCGGTATCCGGGAGGGAGGGGGTTCAAGCTGGATCAGATCTTGATGCTGGCGTGGGATGTAGCTTGTCTTCGGATTTTTGAGTGAAATTGGGGCGCGTGGAGATTGACCTAGGATAGGTAGCATGGGCATTCTTCTCGCATGTTTTTGAAGCAGACAGTGTTTGTCGTTTGTGATCCGGTTTGTAACGCAAAATATTGCGTCCATAACGGCAGGATGATAACAGCTGTGCGAGTGACTGCACTCAACAATGGAATGAATGTGTTCATTTGGTACCAAATGCGTCCTCTTGTATCATGGGTTGGCCACGTCATAGAATCCAATAATGACTTCTGCCTCAGCTTGCTATTGTCTGCCTGCGCTATCAGCCAAGGGACAGAAACGAAGAGAGGAGCAAACGAATCCTAATGTAGCCTGCAATATATATAAGACTGAATGGTCCTCATAACCCGATGTATGTCTAGAGATAGATTTAGTCTGTTCTCATATCGAGCCAAGTGAATAATGAAGTGTTACTCGGGACGAGAAAAAACTTCCATCCCACACCCACCCCTCAATCTAGGTGCACCCTCCTTTCCCCACCGAGCAGCTCTGGCTTATCTCTCTATCCTTCGCGTGCCTTCCATCTTCTGGTCATTCTCTCCCACTTGTAGGCCTTAGTCGTCCGAAGTCCATCATGTTTGCTGCCTGGGGCAACGAGAACCGTTTCAAATTCTGCACGCATAAAGTTTCAATAAGAATCTAAATTACACTAGCCCGCTGGCATACTAGTACGGCTGTTACGTATTGTATCTGGGGCTGTGTTCGTTACTCCAGTAGTTTATATTAATAAGGGAAGCCCGGTTTTAGTAGCTGTAACAGTCGAGGTGCTTACTTACAACCACGCTTTCCCTACTGCACTACTAAAATACCGAACACAACCTTGGTATTTTCTAGTGCCGTTAAACGTATAGAACTAAATCCAAACTTCTCTTTTTTATATTTATATAAACTTTGAAAATACGTAAGTCGCTACATCAGCCTTAATACTTTGAAGAAGCTTTAATTTTAACTTAAATAAAACGGAAATTTTTAGTACAAGTAAGAGAGTTAAAGTAGGTAGTTGTAGTAACTATATGATAGGGAAATCTCTAGATTTCCATATCTTTCCTGTATTATAGCTTAGTCTAGTAATGACAGCCCAAATTAGTTGGGCTGCTATGGAAGCTTGGCTGCCATGCCTAGTCGTCGTCCAGAGCTCGGGCTACCGCGTGGCCCGTGCCCTGCTCTCGTACAGCATATCCTTTGCGTGCAGACGGCTGGCTGGAAGCCTCCTCTCTTCTACTCAATATCCTTCTTTTTACTATAACTTCCAGTATGGCTTTACTTTGTTGATCTTGACCGTACTGAAGTCTTTTCTTTTATACCCGTATTACTATAATACTAGCGAGTTTGGTCCCGCTTACTCTAGTTTCTTCCACTCGCAGAGCTTTTCGATATAGCTTCATACTTCGAAGTTGAATTCTTCCGCCCGTTCACGTTACCCTTTAACTTCCTTTACTAGCCTTTTATAAAGAGGTCCCTTTAGTAGTCTAGCTCAAATAGCCTGTTTAATATAAGAAACTGGAAGGTAGGTAGATTATCCTGAGACCTATAATTAAGGTAGAAACTTCAACAATGATAGGTATTAAAAGCCTTTTGGAAGGCAGTAAAAACCTCTTGGGAACTAGATAAGGCCTCTTGGGGACTAGTAAATACCTCTTAGGAAGCAGATATAACCTCTTGGGAGATATTAAATACCTCTTTAGGACTAGTGAATATCTCTAGATAATAGGACGAGAGAGAAGTTCTATACCGAAATTTGGGACCGAGATATAGTGGTAACGTGATGAAATTCACCTAAGAACTGAAAGTTTCGAAGACCGTTATCGTTGCCTGCTCGAAGTTGTCAGGGTAACGGTTCTAGATTCATCTCATCTTCAATCTTACAATCTCTGCCGTGACTCAAACGCCGGCAGCATCACTCTCACTTCCTTCCCACAACAACCCCGCGTTCCACTCTACTCACCACGACCAACCCTCCAACTTCTGCCTTGCGTCCTACCACCAGTTTCTCTCCCCGTTACACGTTAACCACCACTCCATCCCCATCAGATCTCAAGAAGGCCATCTCCAGCAACCACACCGAGGATACCTCGTCCAACAAGCCCAAGGGTTCCAACAGCACTCTCCCCATCACCTCCTCCACCTCACTCCGCTCTCCTCACCTCCTCTACCTCACTCCGCTACCCTCACCTCACCCTCAACGTGGCGCCCACAAAGAAGGACGTCGAGGAAGCCCTCGGCCAGATCGACAAGGCCAAGGCGGCCTTGACTGCCAACCCTAGCGCATTCGCGGGAACCAAGCGCCGCCGTGCCGATGACGACGATGACGATGAGGGTGCAGGAACCAAGCGCCACCGTGTCGACGACGACGAGGACGGTAAGGCCATCTCCACCTCCACCAACATCAACATCGGAAGGGCCTCAGACGACCTTCCTCAGCCATTTCTCAGCTCGCCGGCACCACGAACCAGCATCTCGGGGCCCATCAACCCCACACCTCACCACGACGGCCATGAGGCCAATCCGGAGAAAACACTGCTTACTCTCCAGTCTTTGGATGCCCTGACGTGCCGGAACGAAGACCTCGCAGGACGTATCTTGTGGGCTGGGAAGGACGCGGTGAGAAATATGCATCGAGGTCCTCAGGACAAAAAGCGGATGCCTCCTCATCCCGCCCTCATCATGTCACCCAAAGTTAAGGAAGACGGCACAGTTAACTTCTTGGTGGTAAGTGATCCTCATCTGGCCGGGCTTGTTACCGAACAAAGTGTTCAAGACGGCAACTGGAAAATTGGAACTAACCACACACGCAGTTGACCTCTTTCCAAAACAGCACTCTCAAGCAGAGATTCCCGGGAAACTCTGATGAAGCCAAAAAGGCGAGATCCTACTTTCTCCCTGTCGAAGGTTCTAAAGAGACAGAACCCCACCCCGATGACCCTGTAGAGAACTTCATGGTCAAGACTACCAAGAAGCCCCACAACCAGAAAGCAACTTCCTACGTCAACACGACGCTCCTGCGCACTGTCCCCTTCCATCATCTTCGCGCTT
Organism: Neurospora pannonica FGSC 7221; assembly: GCA_009805235.1. Taxonomy (NCBI): domain Eukaryota; kingdom Fungi; phylum Ascomycota; class Sordariomycetes; order Sordariales; family Sordariaceae; genus Neurospora; species Neurospora pannonica. Next base: position 34,059 of record RANY01000205.1, read on the forward strand.
ACAAGGATGGAAGCTTCTATTCACAAGACTACTCCATCGACGAGACTTCGTACCACAAGCTTGTCGACTTCATGAAGAACCGCCCTCAGCCGGAGAACATCAAAGGCTGGGGTAAAAAGCCCAAGCCGAAAAAGTAGATTTCGGGTTGGTTTTTGTTCGTGTAGGCTGTGGCGGGTTACCAAGCGATGATGGTTGTGGGTGGCGCGGCCTGGCTGATGCGCGGCTGTTGCGCCCGCGTGGGTATGGGCGGTGGTGAAGCATTAATTTGCCTAACTGAAGTAAGTCTCACTCTCACTGATGATCGCATCGAACAATGATTGTGTCTAGCTTATGGAAATATAGTTGCTCTGAAAGAACTCCGCGACACCAGCAATAAAACACGTAAGTCACAACTGAAAAATACCTACCCTTCCGCTACGTAAGATGTTGTTCAGTCGCTAACCAAAATTGTACTCTACCGATTCAACTATGCCATTTTCGATATGACCATCCGCGGATCAGCTGTGCGGAGGAGCAAGGACCTGAGCCGGGCTGGGTAAGGGGTGGGCAGGGTGGGAGCTGGAGCTGGAGCTGGAGCTGGAGCCGGAGCCAGGGCGTGGCGGGGCGGGGCGGAATCCGGGGCGATATGGCGTTTTGTATGGAGTTTATGGGGCGGGTGGTGCTTTCTGCTTGTAGGGGGACTTGGTTTTGGGCTCGGTATGGGCGGGATGGAGGTAGGTGGGACTGTTATACTTGCCGGCTCGGGATCGGATAGACTTGCGGTTTTGGGACAACTCGAGGCAGTTGAGAGCAGATGGGCCTGGCTCCTGCTATCTCCGTGTGGTTGTGAAAATGAATTGAACATGGGTGGACACTCCAAGTTGGACTGTTCAAAAGGGCTCGCTTTGACCAAAAACTGACGTTACCAAACAGTGATATGTCTCGTACTGATCTGTGAATACATCGCCCCGCGTCGACTTTGCCTTCTTCGATCCAAAGAATGTTTTGAATATTGACAAAACGCGTAAGTAAGAGGCATGAATGCGTGCAATAGAATGTTGAAGGTGTGATGTACTGGACTATGACGCGTTCGGTTTATCCTTACAACCGCTCGCCATGTAATAAGGCAGTGTCCTGAACGTGGGATGGAGCCCATCAGACCGGTGGTTGTGTTGAGCAATACATGTAAGGTTAGAGGTAGTTGTATCTTGGTGTTTAGCCTTTCCAAGTACGCATGGGTAAGTCTTATGCAATACAATACTGGTTGTTGTGTTAGCGATTTGGTTCTTCGGTTATAGGTACCTCTAGGTTGAATAGGGCAGATTTGGAGCTCTTACTGGCCTTCTCAGATGGAAACTTCCTGTTGGAGGCTGGAAAAGTCGACAACGAAAAGGGCTTGATTGTTGTTGTCTAACGGAAGAGGAGAAACGGAAACTAGGACAGCCTAAATACCCAGGAAGGGAGTGCCGGTGAATGGGCGGCCCGGTGAATGGGCGGCCCAGTGAACGGGCGCCCAGGGCACGGTTTGTTGCAAACTGATCTTCGTTTGAAGGGGCATGGGACAATGACAAGGGTCCAGGTCGCCACAGAAGCATCTTATGCCTCTCTCCGTCTCCTTCCCATGTCCTTCAAGGCCCTTCAAGAACCTTAAAGGCTGGAAGATATCAGCCTACTGCGTTTACCCGATAGCAAGGCGTTGGCGCTTTTGTACCAAGCTACGGCCAATAAACAAACCAGGGCTGGATCGTATATATCAAGAGCCCCCGACCTGTTCCTGTCCCGCTGCATCTTCTTCCTTCACTCAACAAGTCCACCACTCATTCTTCTGTGCCTCGTGTCTACCTTCACTCCGGTCACTTCGACAGGTTCTCCCTTCACCATACTCCGTTGACACTGGAAAGTCCAGAACCGAGAGAACACATCAACCAAAACTGGAGACAGAATTACCCCGTACTAGGATATTACCGAGTCTGCGGGAGGCCCATTGTATGTATGTTACCAATGAGACAAACTCCCTCTAGAATACCTCAACATCTGACCAATCCAATACAGGACAGCCCAGAGCACAGTCTTTCCCGGAGCCAAACATAAGAGCCGCTCCCCAGAACGGACATGAAAGAACCGGAAGTCAAGCACTCAACCGACCCGCTCCTGCTCGAAGACATGGATGACACCACAGAGCCTCCCTCCGAACATACTTCTACCCCCCAAACTTCTCCGATGGATCCCCAACCCTTCGGACCCCGAGAACCGCAACCTTACCGCGTCATTCCGCGACCTCCAACTCCCTCAACACCAACTCCGCTGCCTCTCGAAGACGATCTCCCACTCGATGCCTCGCACTACCTGACGCTCGAAGAAGAGATGCGCATACGCATGGGCAGGCTCATGGAGGCACGTTCAGCTTCCCCACACAACTGCCGTAGACCATCAGGCAGAGAATCCCAGGGGCCGAAGCTATCAAGGCCCGCTCGTATAGCGCTGTGGTTGGTTTCGCGGTCTGCAATTATCGGCTTCTTCGGCTGGAAGCTTTGGCGCAGCCAGGTTGGCAGAGAGGTGTTTGCGGAGGTGGTGGCAGGTCGTGAAGCAATGATGATGCCCGGTGGTGAAGGACAGATGGACGTTGCAGCTGCTGTTGCGAGAGGAGCGTGGGCGGTGTTGAATCATTTTGGACGGCATCTGGAAATGTATTTATTTCTGTCAAGTGTCCCTTATCGGTTTGTTGGTGCTGTTGCTGAGGTAGCTTGGCGGTTGTTTCAGGATTGGTATTGGGGGGAGGGGGATAGGTGCGACTGCTATTATTGTCAGCGGGGCCTGTGAAGACCGGAGACACTTGCACCTAGAGGTAGTTTTGGGACAATTGGCAGTAAGATCTAAAGATGGGGTACTTCGATATATCACAATATTACATCCCTCTTACCCAAAGAAGCTCTTTCCCATTGTTCATGATAGTATGGGCCGTGAATGGGGCATTGACGTGAATACGGAGACCATCGGACCGGTGGTTGCACGACAAGGCAGCCCGACATTGTGACACACCACGATGGCAGACGCAAACAACACAAGTTCCAACAATGCAAGCGGAGCCTCAGTTCAAACGGAGGTCACCAAGCTCGTCATTGAACTACAATGACTGACTGCCAACAAGACCACAGCCACACAGGAATCATATACGGGATATAAGGTAACAACTACCTTGCTCGCCCTTATTCCTTCCATTCATGTTTCCACAAGCTTCCCAAACATCCGCCCACCAGCCACATCATCACATTAGACCTCTTGAACCCTGGAAACCAAGCACTTGAAACATCACAGGCCAAGGAAGGAAAAGCAACCATGGCAACCAACAACCATCCATCTTCCAGCGAGAAGGAGGCTCATCCTCTTTCCGGGGCTTCCGGCGAGACGGAGAGTACCCATCAACAAGCACCGCACACGGGGTCTGCCTCGCAGGTTCATGCCTCAGGTCCTTCGCACGGTTCAAGTTGCCAGCCAGCCAACGACGCCGACACCGGTAGGGAACAAGAGGCTGGTCACTTGACCCAAGGGGATGCCTCCAATGTTGAGGGAATGGCCAACTCGGAATGCGCGCCTTCAGCACCTCAAACTGAGCAGACGCAGGTGCAGTTCCTCCGTCTATTGTGAAGAACCTACCGCTTGAGGCAGGCTTTGGGCTTGCAGATGTAGTAGCCGGCGATGCTGATGGGTTGACGATCTGCTTGGAGTTGAACTGAGATTGAGTATCAGGCGTGGGGATAGACGAGATAGGAAGGCAGGGGGTGGGACAACATCGCGCTGAAATAAGCATCAGCTAGGGAAACACAGTACAATGATTTGCTAGAGGTACCTTGACTCAGGTATCTTGATGTACTACTGCTTTTCGTGCGGTTGTTTCGTGAGGGCACGAATGCTGTTTGTGAAGGCTGCGAGGATACCTGAGAAGAAGCAGGTAACACAGCGAAGGAAGCAAAAAAAAAAAAAAAAAAAAAAAAAAGAGAAGGAACGAGGAAAAAAAAAGAAGATTGGTGAAGGGGGGGTGCACGCGTTGCGGAGTAAATGCTGAGGAAAGAAACGGGGAAAAAGAAGCGAGAAGAGGTAATAACAGCGACTAGTAATGATAATAAGTACCTAGAGAATAACAAGGCTCAATCCAACTGTCTTTCCATCCATGAAAGCCCAAATTCGTAGGCGCAACCATCGTCTGGTCGCCTTTGACAACCCAAACCACGAACATCCCAATCGAAAACATCGTCCCTTCGGCCCAACTCTAGTACGCTAGGCACATGAGGCACCTACTACCCACAACAACCACAGCAAGAAGCCAAACAAGCGATAATGAAAGCCCAAAACAGTAGTCCAAGAATAAGCTGCGCAAGGAATTCGAGGAATTCTACCACCTTCCAAAACGCCCAAACACAAACCTCCCACGCCCCAACCACCTTACCAGCCGCCCTCGCAACCCACTCAACGACCGCCTTATCGACCCCAAAATGCACCACACTCCACACCACCGCCGCCAGCAAGGTCGCCTGAACCAACAGGATCACAGAGACGAACACACCCTTCGCAAGCATCGATAACCGCCCCTTTCCCTTCCCTTCTCCCTGCTCCGAAGAAGGAGCGAGACGGGCATACTCATACGCCGGCCCAGCATTTATCTCCACCTCTACAGCCCGTCTTTGAGCCCTTGTAAGACCAGCATGTATTAATCTCCCTCTCCACACTCTTTCAGTGCCTGGACCTGGACCCAAGCCAGCCTGGGTACGGGCAACCGCAATAGCTTGAGCATAAGCGCGAGCGTGAGCCCGCGCATTCGTAGAAGAAGTACCGAAGCAGACGAAGTCAAACCGGAACGGCAAGCCCAGCCGAGAGAACCACGTATGCCATGGTCTCTTTCGTTCGAGCATAGCGAGTTCGGCAACCGCCTGGGCGGTTGCTGCGGCTGTACTTGTAAATGGATCCTGAATCCGGGATTGAGCCTGCCCTTGTCCTCCTGGGGTATGGACTCGGGCGGAACGGGATGACGATGATGGCAGGGTTCCATATCCTGTTCTGGTTCCTGGTGAAATTGGTAAGCCTTGCTGGTTGTATGTGGCCGCTTGGGTCTGTGAACGGAGGAGGGATGATCGCTCATTGCCCTGCTGCTGTGATACAGGACGGTAGGTCTGCTGCCGACTTTCCTCGGAAGCAGACGTGGCGTACGAGGCTCGATGAGCTCCCATAAGGACGGAGGGATTCGATCCATCGTTGCCCTCTCTGATGATGGCAAACCGTTGGTTGAAGACTTGATCCCGGCGGCGTCTCATGTCGGCATCCCAGTAGTCCTCTGCGACAATGGTGGTGTCCGAGTCCGAGTCGTGTGCTATTGCCGGCTCGATGACTTCCGGTAACCGGGCCATCGGCTCCGGGACTGGCTCAGGAACGACTATCGGTCTGAGCTCGGGAGTCAACGGGGGCGTGGCTGTTTGTGCCACGACCGGTCCAGCTTCCGGTTCCGGTGTCCCAGATGGCCCAGCGACCACCTCATCAGCCCGAAACCCAACAAAGTCCATCAATTTCGCATAAGACTCCGGCAAAAGCACAAATATCTTCCCAGCCCTCCAGTCATAGTTTCTCAACAGGGAGAGAACCACCCGGTACTGCGTCTCCGTGTTCACCCATGAGTTCTTCCTCAGAACCGCACCACCGCCAAGTTTCAGTACCACGTTCTTGTCTGGGTCGTCGGGATGAGCGGGCGATGGGTCAATGGGGAGGTAGTGCGCCCTCTTTCGTCTTTCGTAGTCGTGCCGGTGCCGGATTATGAGGTCTCTGCCGCCGAAGGAGGTCACCTATGATGCATCTGTTAGTCCGGGTAAATGATGAGTAGAGGTAGAGGTATGAGTGCTGGGACAATGGCGGATGGGACTTACCATCAAGATGACGACCTCATTGTTAGGCAGCGGTTTTGGGGATAGTAAGATGACTGGGTGATCATGACACGCGTCTGGGAGTCCGCTCGGTGTGCTCAGCTCGTTGACTTTGGGCAGCCACATAATACGGCCACCGAGATCCGTGGGTTTCGGCACGGCAGTTTGGGTGGTCTGAGATCGTCGTTTTCTCTTGGCGGAACGGCGGGAGGACGGCATACTGGGCAAGAATCGCTGTGGATTGATTTCTCAATCGCATGTGAAGCGGACGACGTGAATGGGGTATCGGAATCCACAACTTCGAGTCCTCGTGGGAACGAACTCGGGCACGACTGAACAACCATCACATCACAGCAGATCGGTTGTTGTTATGTTTCCATCTGTTTGTGTCCCTCCTCACACCCGTTGGCTGACTGGTTGATATCTGTGTGGGGGAACGTGGCTTGCTGATGGTGTGTGTCACCGTGGTGGCCCGTCGCACCGGCCCGCCCAAACGCATGCATGCATATGCGCTTGCGCAGATCCAATAAGGAGGATGGTCGCACAAGTGGTTGGGATGATGCACTAGCATCTGGCATAGCCGACTGGGCTGTGCGGCAGACCGGCCGGAATTTTGGGCCAACAAACAAAGTGGAAGATTTGGACCATGAGAAAGATGAAGTGAAAGGCGCTGGAGTGCGTGATGAACTTCAAGATGAAACCAAATTGCCCGCGAGCGATGGGCTACCTCCTGTCCTGAGCCGCCAAGGAGGAAACCGGCAACTAATCCCTCAAGCTTTGCGCATTACCAGGTATGGGCATGGCGCCATGGGAATTCCAGACCAATGTTGGATCCGCTGCCGCATTGGACGTCGGTAAGAGTCTGTCTTCAGGTTGTTACGATGGACTCATAGAAAGCTGTGAAAATAAAAAACCAAACACGTTATATGGCAGTTGGCTACCACTGTGTTCGGGTTATTTTTGTTACAACCTTGCCATAAAATGGGTCCTTTGGGGTTAGCGAGGAAGAGGATGACCTAGTATGTCGAGTACATCATATAAATCTTCAATTGTCATCCCGCGACGGGCCGTAGGGGGGTGCCTAGGAACCGAAGACGCGAAAACCATTGCCGAATTTGTACCGACCGACGCTCCTGGATCCCCTGCTGTGATGAAGTTAGACAATGTCTGCTAGGAAGTGTAAGTGAGGCTCAAGAGCACTTACACGCGAGGGCATCACACATCCCAATGTGCCGGGACAAAACGTCGGATCTCGCCATGGCGAGTACCTTTGGAGGTGCAGAAACAAGCGGCTTCTGGCAAAGGGTCGTAGAGAGGTCCATCAAAGGCCAGGTTTCAGAATTCGTTGCTGGAATCATGGATGTCAGCAACATGCACCCAGGAGTGTTGGAAAAGATAGAGGTAGTGGCGGCGCTAAAGTCACCTTGGACATCTTCCCCCGGAGTTTCGCTCCCAGGCTGCTGCTGCAGAGGTTGCGCTTCCAATGCCCGCGATGGTTTCGACCTTTCGTTCTCCTTCTCCTTCTTTCCCTCCTCCTCCACTTTGTGTATATGAGACCCAGGACCAGGAATCATGGCCGAAATAGATTTCGACTTCGGAGGATCGTCGGACGTGCTCCTCCCAATTCTCCAGTTTGCGGAGCACGAGTAGCACAAACACCCCGAAGGGCACCTGCTTTTCCCCTTCTTCCTGTCTTTCTCCATCTTTCGCGTACGATACCGATTATCGTGAAACATTTCCGCACTCATAGAGACCGACATCCGAGGAACGTTGGCAGTGGCAGTGACAGCTCTTGAGCCGCTTTGGACGATACACCCTTGAGTTTCGGTCTCAGGGTGCTGCAAACGTGGCCATAATGGTTGCGACAATTTCTTCTTCTTCTCCTTCTCCATCTCCTCCTGCAGCCTTCTCTCCAGCTCCTCCCGCCTCTCCAATTCAGGTACCTTGTTCGTATGATAGTTCATCACAGCCTCAAGGGATTCCTTCGTGAGCGTCGGGGTCCTGTACCAGTTCTTCCAGTTCTTGAGGCACCGGTACGACACCGCATGGGACTTTCTGGTATTTATCCAGGAGTCATCGAGAGTATTCCCATACCCGTCCATCTCGACCAAAGTCAAGGATACCCTATATTTCAGACAAGGATGGTCAGGCGCGGGAGGGAGCGCCAGGAAAAAACGGGATTGGAGGGACTGGCCAAATCTCTCATCAAGACCCTCTCTCCCGAAAGTGGTTATCTGGATGACAGAAGTGCAATTAGCAATGCGATCAGTACGAAAGTGGTAGGGGTAAAATCACACGGTATGGGCGTGCCATTATAAGGGGAATATACCGAGAACGACTCACAATCAGGACGCGAACGACTTCTGTCCACTCCTCGGATATGATTAAAACCGGATGATCGAATAGTCCATCATCTAGGTCCGGCATATCACTAGGGTCTATCATCGCCTTTCTTGGCAACCACATGATTTTGCCTCCAACAAAATCGCGGTTGACCAACGCAGCGTCCTTCTCCATTGCCTCGACGGACGCTCGGCCTATAACGATATACCAAGTACTGGCTATAAGCCAAGTAAGAATTGTGAAACCACTTGTAGCTTGATCGCTTGTAATTGGAATGTATCGCGTGGTGGCGCAATCCTCCAAAGTGAAGAGCCCCGGTAGTATGGGCTTCGATATGACTGAAGGACGTCGTTAGCGCAGTCACCACAGCTTCGAACATCATGGCCAACATTATGGCCAGCCTTACCGGTCCAAGGTATGGTAGGTATTCGCAGCTGAAATTGACATAGTCTCCCGGATCGGTTGACTGTATTGCTCAATGATACTGGGAATCAGCCGCTGGGGATGGTTCCTCGAGTCGCCGAAAACCAGACCGTCACCTAGAAGGAAGAGAAGTGGACGTCGCGAGCGAGGGGATGTTGCGAGCGGAGCAATGTATCGAGGATTCTTAGCTTGTCGGCTGTGAAAGACAGAAGGATCACAGAGATACTCGGCCAAGAGGGGAAGACAACAGGGACATAGAATCAAAACCCTTTGGTGCTCGCTCCTGGTCGAACAGTCGCAATTGGTGCGACAAGAGGTTATCCGTGCCTCTATGTACGATTTACATGTGACAAAAGAGGAGGGAACGACCATTGTTGGCTCTGAGCACATCATGCTCATCTTGGCTCCCTGGCAGTGGCATCGACATTGCAGTGCTTTGCAGTACATACTGCAAGTTTAGCAGGGCATCGATGCCTCCTACAACGGAGCCCTGCGTCGAGAGAAGTCATCATTGAGATCTTGTAGCGCCGGAGAGGTGCTTTGAGCTGCTCAAAGAGTCGAATATCCATCTAGGTACGCCAGTCAGCTCACGCGCAGATAGGAGGTTGTAGAGAGAAACCTTTCGAAGCGTACTGATTGTGTATCCATGTCTTTTTAACGGTAGTTCCAAAGCTTATGCTCTTTAATATCTTGACGTCTCTCTTCCTCATGAGACGTCTCACGTCAAAACTCACATCAGTCCTATTTACAACTGACTGTTTCTTCCGCTGTGATGGCTGCCCCTGACAACCAACGTGCTCGGAACCGCATTTGTGCCGCAAGTGATGTTGCCGCTGGCTTTGCTGGACAGCTGCATGGCTGCTCAAGCACTCAGACCTGCTGATCCGTCTAGATGTAAGTGTAAACGGTAGGATGTAGAGATGGGTGACCTAACGGGATATGAAAATACGGTATAATTCGGGACTGTCCACCGAACTGGCGAGCTTTAGCCCTGCCTTGCAAGACAGACCTGAATTGCGAACGAATGGCCCGAAATAATACGGTAGGCCGAGGAAGCTGTGCTATTGCTCAATTGACAACGGGCGCGGAGTTGGTAGTGGCGAAATGTACCTCTAGGTGCGCATAGCCGCCATGTAGTCGGAAAGGTGCCAGGATTGAAGTATCTCTACATCTTGTGCATAGTGTATGTATGAAAGAAGAGACACCGTTCGGATTCGGGTGGGACCGGGTTAAATGGACCTAGATGTAGGGCCAACCCATTGCGGTGAAATTTGACAGCGAAAATGGTTCAGCAACGACGAGGAGAAGGAAAACCTTCACTCAAAATTTGGCGTGGGAGAGATGGGCTCTTTTAGCCCTCTCGTCGCCGACCAGCTTCCAGAATTTGAACCAATGTCGTCAGGTCATTTCGGATTGCCAGTTCAAGAGTGGAAGGGGCGAACTGAGATTGACTGTCCAAGAGTTGGCAAGTGTAGACTATACGTCGCATCAGCTAGGGGCGACATGGCCGACGAGAGAGCATGAGAGGCTCAACAACAATGAAATCCATCAGCGCAACTAAACGCTGATGGAACTCCCGAGTCCATAGCGTCCACTTCAGGGCCACACAAGGGAACTCTAGCAGTCACAAACGACCATCGTAACCCCATTGCAGAAGGTGGATTTGTTGTAGTGCTTCCGCAAACCCTTCGTCTCCCCTTCAAGGATCTCGGCTCGAGCTGTTGGTTGAGGTTCATAGGGGAGTATTGCTGCTGTGGTGTTGTTGAGGTGTTCACCCCCCCCCCCCCCCCCCCCCCCCCGCGTGCACGTAAATTCGAAGCGTCAATGAGGTGTCACTCGATTGACGTGTAAGAAGCAGTGCACCGGCATATAGAAGGGAGGCGAAAGGCCAGGAACCAAGGCTATAAGACCAACAACCAAGGTCAACAACCTAAACCAATAAAAGGCCAACAAACACGCGCAAGCGCCCAGAATCTTGAACCAAGGAATCATATCGTTTTGCATGGGGATCGTGATGAACTACATGCAGGACAACCTCCACCAGGCTTCGTTACATCATCGCATGGACTGGTAGAGGTACCAGGTACCTCTAGGCTATCCACTCTGGTCTTTGTCCTTGCCTCGGCAGTGGATGTCACAACCGGCCTCGTCTCAGACATCGTGTGAGCGTTAGTCATCACGATGGCCACAGGAACGGGCTCAACACCACTTGACACTGCCAGAAAGCTCTCACACTGCAGGTTCCTTGTAAACCATTCCAACTGTCCCGTCAGGAAGATGGGCCGTCGGAGGTCTGACGCTCGGAGGGCGGACACTCGGAAGACGAACCGTCAGGAGGCGGAGCGTCAGAAGATGGACCGTCACAAGATGAGCCCTCCACAGATGAGCCCTCCAAAGATGATCCCTGTGAAGATATACCCTGTGAAGACGAACCCAGTGAAGACGGACCCAGCGACGTCGAACACTCCGAAGAGAAACCCTTCGAAGACGAACCATCAGAGGAAACAGTACCAGATGAGATACCCGCAGAAGACGTTGCAGACCCCACAGAGATGGAGCTTGTTTCGTCTATCTCTACTTCCTCCATCTCTACTTCCTCTACCTGTGCTTCCTCCATCTCTGCCTCCTCCCTCAACAACCCCGGCACAACATCCCTCTGATAAACCACCATCTGCCAATAAGAAGTTCTCATCAAAGTCGGTATCGTAGTATTATCACTCCACATAAAAGCTTCAAGACAATGGTAGGGCACAGTGTAGGTTTTCTTGAGGTTGACCCAGCATTCTTTGAGGATTCCGTACTCGGGGTTGATGAGGTAAAGAACAGGTATTGTTGGGTGTCCGGTGAAAGGGTGTCCAGTGAAAGGGTGCCTGTGTGGTGGTTCTGGGTGGATGAGCAAGTAGAAGCGGGATTGGAGGGAGTTTCCGTGCTCGGCTTCGAGGCCGCGACCTTGGAAGGTTCTTAGCTGATGCTGTTGTTAGCTACCGTTGCGAAGAGACGAACAGTTGCCGACTAACCACGCAGACATCAACATTCTCTTTTTCTGACGGTCCTCTAGACAAGATCATGACCGGATGCCCAAAGATCCACTGATGTTCGGGTTTATTGAGGTGTTGAGGTTTATAATCGGGATGGATCTTTGGCCAATGAGGCAGGTACTTGACCTTACCGGTAAGATCATTGGGATCGGACGATTCGGGTTTTTTTGTCAGGACTTCGGCGTATGTGGGAAGTTGGGCCATTGTAATCGTTGTTGCAAGACGCAGTCAAGCATTGATCTTGCTATGTCTGATGATGTGATGAAACACAAGCAGGATATGGATTGAAGCCATCTTTATGCGTTCTAACAACGTGTAGAAAACATCCTGCGTGCAGCAATGGGAGTCAATGGCCTGAATATGACAATGCGTGGATAGCCATGCGTCACACAACACGGGAATACCGGAAGGGTCTGGCGTCACTCAGGTACGGGTAGGTAGTGGTAGTGGTGATAGCCTTCCCAACATAGCCGCTATATCCGGGCCGACGGCGTTTCTGAGCCCGAAAAGCCGGGTGTCGTGAAGATGAAGCATGACCATAGGACAGTCCGCCATAAGACACTCAGAGGCAAGGGCTCCCAAGATTCTGGGAATGGCTGAAGCACCTGTTATTCCTCTCTCTCATCAATCAACACATTCACCAACACATCGTCATGTCACGCAATCACCCCCATATGGTTCAACAGCACCGCCTTGTTGATGGTCGGAAAATCATGAAAAGTCGGGCCGGTGAAGGTCATAGTCTTGAGGGAACGGGCCCAACCCTTCCAGAACCTGTCGGCCCGGGGCATGGTGCCAGGCTGCTAAAGCTGCCTCATCCATCGTGACAGCTTGAACACGCATGATTCATCGGAACCGATAATGAGAAATAAACAGAGTAAGTTGGCTGAGAATCTCGGGAGGCTAAACACCAGTCAGTTCAAGCTTAGAAGACATGTAGAACGTATTACTCACCGTTGATGAATGGATTTTGAGGCTGTTCGCGTGTTTGACTTGCTTCTCGAATGTCATGAGAAACCTGTAACAGTGTGCTAACATCCCATCTTTGTCGTCATGCTGCTCCAGCTCCAGACATAAACGAGTTCACCCCATGGTATTGCCTCTACATCTCACACCATACTGCTTCTACTCCGTGGCACTGGTCTTGGTCTGAGCCTGTAACCCAACTCGGCGGGCAACCATACCAACCCGTCAAGAAGAGGAACGACGAGCGACGGAAATGTACGAAAGGGAAAGCACAGGGCCTGGGGGCCTGGGGGTACCGTGACACTACCGTTCCTCGTTCACTCACGTCACGACTGTCAGCAAGACGCGAGATGGTATGCAGTAACAGCTTGGATTGCGCACGTTTTTATACCACATCAAACCTGATTACCGGTTTTGGAAAGAAAACCGGTTCGGGAGAGTAGAGCGGTACTGCAGAGGTGCGCGGCTTGGATTACAGGAGCTGTCCTACTGCCCAATGCCGCAAGACGCACATAAGGCAGCCGTGAATTGATGTCGCTGTCAATGCTGCTAGAGGTACCTGGCCAGTTCCGGTCCGGATCAATACTTGGGGTGTCGCCGCTGTCGTCCGCTCTTGAGTCAAGTGTGTGCTTTTCGAATCATCTTTCATTCCGATAGCGAAATAAGAGAGGGACGTGAATGATCTGACACTGTTTGACCGCTTCCATGTGAAGTTGTAATGGGAAGAGGTTGACGTTGAATGAGCCGAAGTCACAACATCTTAGGGTTAGGGGTCATTGTGATGACGGCAGAGTCCACTGGAAGTGGATCAGCGCGCAAGACAAGGACAGGGCCTCTAGACTTATTGCTGGCCGCGACCGCCAAAAATTTCTGGGTGGAGAGCACCTCAGCAATTGGGAAGTTTCGAATGGAGGGACCTGCACTCAACCTGCATCTCCAATCCCGTCTGCGATAAACAATTCTGTATCTGCTTGCCCAATTCCAACAACAACCACACGATTCGGTCTGCCTAATTCACACACAACCTACAAACAATTGAACCAGACACACACAATCACAACCATGGGCATGTCGAAGCGCAAAGAAGGCCCCAGCAGCAAGGGCAAGCCCGTCCGCCCCTCCAAGAAGCAGAAAGCGCAAGCATTGGCCGCCTACCACAGCAGTTCAGAGGAGGAATCCGACAACGAGCAGCAGGATGTTGAAGGCCAAAGCGACGAGGAGGGCGGCGCCTCCATCCCCGCCCACCTCCTCGACTCCGACGACGAAGACCTAGACAACCTCGTCGCCGACGACGGCGCATCCACAGACGAAGAGCAAGCATCCGACTCCGATTCTGAAGCCGAACAACAACAAAAGTCCAAGAAGTCTCAACAGAAGCAACAAACAAAACCCAAATTCATCGCCAAAGACGCCCCAGATTCCGACGACGACTCTCTAGACGGCGGCTCCGACCTGGGCTCCGACCTCGACGATGAATTCGACCTCGACGGTTCGGATGCTGAAAGCGGCAGGAAAATGACAAAATCCAAGCGCAACGACCCCGAAGCCTTCGCCACCTCCATCACCAAAATGCTTTCCTCCAAGCTCCCCGCCTCCCGACGGGCCGACCCCATCGTCGCGCGCTCGTCCGTGTCCGCAGCGGCCGCCAAGTC
>RANY01000206.1:0-44036 GCA_009805235.1 Neurospora pannonica FGSC 7221
AGTCGGTGATGGGGATGATGTCCATCACGCCCCATCACCGACTTCCCCGACATCCGCCACCGGTGCGCCGTGCACTCGGCCGAGAACGGCTCGCTGATGGTCATCCCGCGCGAGAACCGCATGGTGCGGCTGTACATCCAACTCAAGGAAGTCGTTCCGGACGCCTCCGGACGCGCCGACCGGTCCAAGATCACGCCCGACTTGATCTTCCGCGCCGCACAAAAGATTATCGCCCCGTACAAGCTCGACTACGAGTACTGCGACTGGTGGACGGCGTACCAGATCGGCCAGCGCGTCGGCAACAGTTTCGACGTGCACAACCGCGTTTTCTTAGCTGGCGACGCCGTGCACACGCACTCGCCCAAGGCCGGGCAGGGCATGAASGTGTCCATGCAGGACACCTTCAACCTAGGCTGGAAGGTCGCCCTCGTCCTCAAGGGCATCTGCAAGCGCGACATCCTGGCCACCTACCAGAGCGAGCGTCGCCGGATTGCCCAGGACCTGATCGAGTTCGACCACAAATTCTCCCGCCTCTTTTCTGGCCGTCCGGCCAAGGACATGATGGACGCCGAGGGCATCGACATGGAGGAGTTCAAGCGCGCCTTTCTGCGCGGCAACCTGTTTGCCTCGGGCATGCAGGTCGACTACGGGCCGAGCCACCTGGTCGTCAAGCCGGGTGATTGGCGCGCGCAGGGCGACAGGAGCGAGAAGAGCGCTAAGCTGCTGACCGAAGCCAAGATCAGCGACGACAAGTTCGTGAAGAAGCAGGCCCTTGCTACGGAGATCCCCGTCGGCAAGCGCCTGGCCTCCTTCAAGGTCATCAGCCAGGCGGACGCCAGGCCGTGGCACGTCCAGGAACGACTCAAGGCCGATGGAAGGTTCCGCATCGTGTTGTTCGCTGGTAACATCCTCTCGCCGCAACAGAAGGCGCGGGTGGACAGGTTCTGCGCCAAGTTGGACTCGCCGGAGAGCTTCCTGCGGAGAATCACGCCTGCGGACAAGGCTATTGACAGTGTCATTGATATCTTGACGATCCACTCCAGCCCGAGAAGGGAGACGGAGCTGCTGAGGGACTTCCCGGATATTTTGCATCCGTTTGATCAGCATCTGGGCTGGGATTACACAAAGGTGTATGTGGACGATGTCGGTTACCATGAAGGGTTTGGGGATGCGTACAAGAACTATGGCGTGGATAATGAGAGGGGATGTGTGGTGGTGGTCAGGCCGGATCAGTATGTTGCGTGGGTGGGTGATATTGATGACTTTGAGGATTTGGAGAACTACTTCGAGGGGTGCTTGAGGTTGCCTGCTGTGGGTGCTGCGCAGGATATTAGTATTGTGACGGAGACGGTCAGCAGCGTGATTAGCAAGGTGGCTGGCGAGGTCAAGCTGGCTGTGAGGTCGGTGGTGGAATAAGGTATGATAGGAGGGAGAGCGACGCATGAGAGTTGTCGAGAAGGACGATATGATGAAGTGAGAGCATACCCTATACTAGAATTAGATCAATGAACAAGAATTTGAAACAATTACCTACATCATCCCATGACATTGGTATCTCTGAACCAGTGGGAGACCAAAACCATGTGTTATCTGCTTTGACATTTGCCCCGGCCGTGGCCCAAATGCTCGAACGACAATGCTTGCGGCCTCGTTAAGCTGTAAGCAGGTCCGTGACCACGATGAAGCTTCGAAGAGTTGAGACGAGACGAGGCGAGAACTCTCGGACCTCCATATCTCGTCAACATGACATAGCATGATAGAAGAAGCCGAGAAGATACCTGTTATGCGAGCGGCACCTTGTAAGCAACCCGTACATATACTATCGAACACATACCTGAGGCTTGTTCGTCCGTGGTTGCCGTGCCTGTATTGTCGATTGGGTGTTTTGTCCCTTCTTTCCACACATATGCCCACCAACATGGGACACTACGTCTATCCAGCAGAAGCGAGACGCTTCATCAAAGAATGCTGGGCCCTTCAAGGTGTAGCCTACGTGGTGATTGGGGTTCGATATTTCAGTAGGATCCGGCAATTGGGATGGCACAAGCTCGCGCTAGACGACAGTCTTATGCTGTTGGCTTTAGTGAGTTCCCTTGGCTTCAATTTGTTGGATTATCCGGGACATGAAGCTTACTTCTCGCCTTCCCGGCATCCAGTTCATCTACACAGCCGAGAGCTGCATGCCTCACATCTTCGTTTCCTGGTGTCATGGGTTAGCAAACAACGGCATGACAGAAGAGCAACGAGCAACGATAAACCCAGACTCGGAGGAGTACAGACTGCGAGTTATCGGATCCAAGATAAACGTCGCCGGCCTTCTTTTGTACACGACCCTTCTTTGGCTTCTTAAAGCTTGTTGGTCGGTGTATTATGCACGCCTAACGTGAGTGTCAGCCTTTGGACATTGATCTAGGCGTGGATACGAAGAAGAAGGCTATACTGACCCGGTAGATATAAAACAGAGCCGGAATCTACTACATGCGCCGCTGGATCATCGGCGCCTACATTATCATGCCTCTGACCTACCTCGCCTGTCTGGGCGTCGCCTTTCTCAAATGTATCCCCCTTTCCCGGCAGTGGCAGATCTACCCCGACCCGGGCAACAACTGCTATCCGGCGGTATCAGTTCTGCAGACGGTTTTCGTCATGATCATGAACACCGCCACGGACTTTTACCTTCTCGGTATCCCCCTGCCTATACTCTGGAAGTCGAATCTGCCCTGGTGGCAGAAATTGGTGCTGTTGGTCATGTTCAGTGGCGGATTTATCGAAATGGCATTTGGGATTATGCGGTGTGTTAGTATTTTAACTGTGAGTTAGGGGTCCCTGGACATTCCATGAATCCATCTTCCAAGACTGACTCCCTCAAGAGGGGAAACACGGACCCCGCACAAACAGGCTACTGGTCCGTCCGCGAATCCTTCGTCTCCTTCGTCCTGACCAACATGCCCATGGTCTACCCGCCTCTCAAGCGTTTGGTCAATCACGTCGTCTACTACCTCGGCGGCTGGTCACGCCAAAGCAGGACAAAGAATGACGGCACCACCACCAACAAAAACAACCCCACCAGCATCAAACCCGACAGATTCATGCTCACCCCGCGAAGATCTCTATATCCCATCGACAGCCCAATGTTCAACCCAACCTACTCCGGTGCATCACGCGGAGTGACCGATAGACCGGGTCCCATTCCCGATCCGCTCTTCCCGATACCCGGCAGCGAGACCTTCTGGGTAAGCACGACAAGCGAGGAGAGTACTATCGGCACCGGCACCGGACCAGGTACCGGCGAGGATATCTCTAGGCACAATTCGCATGCAACGGTTGGGAGTCGAAGCGGGATGGTGAGTTGTAGGTCGGACTGCGACAGTCCTACTCGAAGTAGAAACGACTGTGGGCGAGATATGACGACGATGCAGACAGCGCATGGACCATACTTTGGGGTTGTGACGTCGGTGGAGAGTTCGGGCATGATTGCGGAGCAGCCGCATCATGGTTGGTGCTCGGGTGAGAGTAGTAGTAGTGCAAGCAACGGTACGGCGGGAAGTGCAAGGGGGATTATGGTTACGAGAGAGGTTAGTATTGTGAGGGAGGAGGGGGTATGCCCCCCTAGGCCGAATACCCCTGGGTTACCACCGCCGGCTGAGCTGTGGGGATGGGGGGACTTCCACTTGGGGTATTGATCATTGTTGAAACGAGAACGGATGGATTGGGTTGTGCATGTGCTGCTTGTGCTGTGTTCAGATGTGAAGAATGGTGATTGAGACATGAATGTTGAACATGGCAGTGATATCTGTGTGTTGTTCAGGTATCAACCTTGAACATACCAGTGTGATATTTGTGTGTTGTTCACGTATCAACGTTGAACATACCGGTGTGATATTTGTGTGTTGTTCAGTTCCCAAGCTGTTTGGAGGCGAGCAGTGCCCGGTGGTCGGAAGACAGCCATCGAGAACCGAACACATTTCCCATGAATGCCCATTGTCTTCCTCGACCAACCGGACCACAACCCGCCTTCGGGTGTTCTTCTCGAACACTGAACAAGGCTTATTGTCCTCCAGCCTTACCCGGAGGCTACCCGGAAGACGAATAGGATGCTTCCCCGGCAGTGTTCTCGAACACCGGTACGAGTTCCATTGTCCCGGAAGGCTATAGCGGATGGGAGCCTTTGTCCCATTGTGTTCTCCCAAGTTTCGACGGAGGGCAATCGAGAGCCTATCGATTTGGGTGTCGTCCAAGGTCTTCTTTGTTCAGCTGTTCTGTAAGTGATATCTGATATTGGGAATGGGGGCATGCCGACGAGTATAAGTATCGGTGTTGGGATCATCCAAGTTCGTTCGTTTCCTGTCATCAGCATCAGCAGAAACATTAGCAGCAAGCACTCACCAAGAAGAACAAGACTTGAAGTCCAAGTAAGCTTCTCACCAACCAGCAACAGCTCAAGCCACATCCGCTTCCACCAACCAACCAACCGTTCGGGTACCTCTCCCGAACCACCAACAACAGTACGTATCATCATGTGTTCCACTCCCACATCCACCATGTGCACCAAGCGCACCTTTTCCTCCATCTCGGACGAAGACTCTTGTGTCTCCCAGGGAGCAACCAAGCGCATCTGCCTTCCCACCCACAAAGCCACCCACATCGGCCCTCTCACGCTCAACTCCCCTCCCAAATTCGCTCCCATGCGCCCCCTCCCCTCCATCTGGCCCTGGATTGACACTGACGCCGACGCAGACGCTCCTCTCCCCCCTCCGCCCTCCATCGCCTCCCGCATCCCGCCCTTCCACACCCACGGCTCTTCCCACTGCGGTAACCACGCCCACGAGCACTCCTTCCCTCCTTGCAAGAAGATCAACAAAAGCAAACGAGTAGGTACCCTCTGCTCCTTCTGCTTTGGTCCGTACAAGCAAGGTGACCTCCACCAACTTCCCTGCGGCCATTTCACCTGTTTGTCGTGTCTCGAGGAGAGGGTGAGACAGATCCCGACGTTTATGGCTGTTAACGCTGAGCAGATTAACCAGACCGTCACCAAGCTGCGCGGGATTATGGATTATGTCGCTACCATTACCGATTTCGATGGTCTGGCTAGAACTGTTAGGCAGTACTGGGTCGATGAGTTCGGCACACTCCGCCGGGAGCTGGCGATACTGACGAATTTGTCGTGCTCCTACTGCCTGGTTTATATCCAGCCGTCCCGGTTTATGACTTGTTTGTCGCCGGAGATGTCAAAGGTTTTGTGGTTGACGGAGGAGTGGTTGGCTGATGAGGAGCCGGAGGATAGGATGGTGTGTGCATGGGCAGATTGTAGGGGGTATGTGCCTAGTTGGTGTAACTACCTCTTTGTTGGGGAGAGGGAGGTGAGTAGCGTGGAGGATGCGGAGGGGAGGAGGTGGTGGTGCCCGAGTTGCAAGGGCAATTCGTTCGAGACGGAGGAGGGGTTGAACCCGGGTAGGTAAGTTGGTCGAGGAGGGATTCGGGAGTGTAAGAGTACGAGGAGGATGGTCGAGTTTTCGTTTTCTTGTGTGTGGAGGCGTTGGAGTTAGGCTTTGTGGGATTTCTTGAAGGTTTCCTAGAGTGTGTCGTAATTGTTTGTTAGGAAATGCAGAAAATCGAAAGAAAAAATGGAAGATAAAGTGTGCAAACAGGTTCGATGTTCGTGATTAGTGTACTTGGATTTCGAGACAACGTCGGCGTGGGTTAATCGTGATGTGAATAAGGATCWGAATAAGATGTGATTGTATCTGTGTTAGCACGAAACCAGCGCCAATGCTGTTAGTGACATAACATTCGGGCATTTGGGTGTGCCCCGCCTTGCGTCCCTCTCCGGGCGGACGTCGGATTCTGGCTCGCGCGCGCAATCGGTTGATGGTAAACAGCTCGTCGACGGCAGAGTAGCTATTGGAGATTGAGGGCTCAGCGGAATTCGAAAAGAGGTCGAAGGTGTAAACGAGAAAGATTCTTCAGTTGCTCCTTGTCTTGCGAAAGGAAAGCAAACGGGAAGGGAAGCAGAACTGAATGGAGGACGCTGATAGAAAGCGGCCCGAGCGCCACAACGGTTTTGCCGCGGCAAGTCCCCGCCAACACAGGAACTCCTTCCCGTCCGCAACATCATTTCACTTTCCATTTTCTTCGATCTCCATCATGGCGGCAAACAGTGCATGAGGAAGGCATGTTTTGATCAAGGACAAGTAAATGAACCTCAAGCCACCCACATCCAATCCTCAAACCTCTCGCAGTTCATCCCCCCCATCACCCTCTCCGCACCTTTTTCAACCTCCATCACTGTCGCACCCGGTACTCGAGGAAGACACCTTTTGACCAAGAACAAGTAAATTCAAATTCTATCCAATGCCTGCTTTCTAACCAAGCTCTATCAATCCCAGGTTCAACGGCCTCGACCCAGCTTCAGGGCGCTGCCAATACCTTCCTCACCAACCCCCCCCCCCAACCACCACCGCTCAATCAAAAACATCAGTAGCATACCGCTCATTCCTCACCCCCTCAAACCACTTCAACGCCCTCTCCTCACTAACCTCCACCTCCTCCACCTTCAATCCCTGCAGTTTCAAACACTCCACCAACCCTTCCAAACCTTCTAGTTCTCCCCTCTCCCTCGCCTCCACAATCATCCTTTGCCTCTCCACCGCAATCCTCACCACCACCTTCTTCACACTCTCCCCCACCTCCCTGCTTCCACAGACATACACCTTCGCACCTCTATCCCACAGCCCCGTCAATTCCTCACGATCCGCCCAGATGCGATCGCCAACGTACTTGCACCCCTTCGTCTCCTCACTCTCCGGGCACCGGCTAAAAGCCCTTCGGACGGACACAGCGCCGATGCTCTCCCAGCGATCGAACTCGTCACGGTAGAGGTCGTCCTGGTCCGGATGGCGACACCCGTAGAACAGCACGGCGGGCGCAAGACTACGGCCGGCAGCTATTTGAGCGGCGCGTTCCTGCACGAAGCCTCTAAAGGGCGCCAAGCCAGAACCGGCGGCGACCATAATCAGGGGTGTCTTGTCTGCGTCTACAGGCAGGTGGAAGGCCTTGTGGCTGGGGCGGACGGAGACGTTCAACTTGTCGCCGGGCTCAAGGGAGGCGAGGTAGGAGGTGGCCACGCCGACGTGCTTCTTGTCGGGGTTTGACAAAGAAGGGGTTTCGAGGATGGAGTAGGTCAAGGTAACGTGGGACGGGTTCCAAAGGGGAGAGGAGGAGATGGAATACTGGCGCACGCGCATGGGCGGCAACAAAGAGAGGAAGGAGGAGAAGGGGAGCGGGATGGCAGGGAATTGCTCGAGGAGGTCGAGGATGGAGACGCGGCGGGAGGTGATCTTGTCGGTGTAATCGGGGCCGGCGAGCTGGCGGAGTGTGGCTTTGGTCTCGGCGTCGTCGGCGGCTTCGGCGAGAGCGAGGATGTTCTTCTTGGTGGCGGGCTGGGAGAGCTCGACATAGGCGCCTAGGACGTCGTACACTGGTACGGGCACGCCAGTGGGCAAGGTGGTCTGCCGGGAGGCCTCGATGGTGATGCTAGTGTCCCACGCCATCTGGAAGCGGCGCATGACGCGGTTGACCGTCTCCTTGGGGTTGATGGGTAGGACGGCGAGGTAGTCGCCAGTGCGGTAAGCCCCCGAGTCGCTGGAGAGCTGGATCTCGATGTGGCGCTTGGGAGGAGCACCAGGGGCGGTGATGGCCTTGACGTCGACGACCACAGCCTCCTGGACGTCCTGACGCAGAGTAGAAGAACGAGGCTTGGAGAAGTTGACGGTGATGCCGGATTGGAACAAAGCCTCGGTGTCATCCTCCTTCTTGCTGACCTCGTACTTCTCTTCCATAGCAGGCCAGAACACTTCGTCCTCCCACTGCTCGAAATCAGTGAACATCTCTCCCTTGGCGGCGTCAGCCAGACCCAAAGAGCAGATGCGGTCACCGCCGCGCTCGGAGACGGTGTTGTCGACGAGCTTGGGAATGCGATGGAAGGTCTGCGCCCAGTCGTGATGACCGCAGCCGAAGACGGCATACTGAACGCCCTCAAGCTCGTTGCCAGTCAAGCTCTCGAGCCAGCCGACGAACAAAGCAGCATTGTCAGGAGGCTGACCCTCGTAGGAGGCAGTGATGAAGATCACCGGTCTGTCCTTGGGCAGGTTCTGGTTGGCCGCATCCAAAGAGTCGAGAATAGTAGCCGTGAACCCGTGCGCCTCGGCGTCGGTGGCAAGGCGCTGAGCAAAGGTCTCGCAAGTACCGGTGTTGGAGCCATAATAGATGCTGATGGGCTTACCCTCTCCGCTCTTCTTGGGCTGGCCGGAGACCTGGCCCTGGACAGGCTTGGGAGCAATGAGCTCGCCAGACAGACGGCGCTCCAGGTCAAGAGCAGACATACCATCGCGCAGCATGGCGCGCATGTAGAAGCCCTTGGGCTTGGTGGTCAAAGTCTGCTTGTACTGGAGGGTATAGTTGGGATCCTCAGGCATGAAGTTGAAGTTCTGCAGGCAAACAGCCATGACGAGAAGAGCCTCCTGCCACGCGAACGGACGACCGATGCAGGCGCGCATGCCGTTGCCAAAGGGCTTCCAGAAGTCGGGGAACTCCTTGTTCAGACGCTCAAAGTTCTCGTCCAGCATGCGCTCGGGCATGAAGTCGTTGGCGGTATCACCAAAGACGGCGGGGTCGACTTGGGACTTGGCGAAGAGCAGGGCGAAGGGTTGGCCCTTGGGGATCTCGTACTTGCCGCCGATGACGGTGTCCTCCTTGGACTCGACGCCGATCATGGGAATGGTGGGGGAGAGACGGAGGGTCTCGCGCAGGACGGCGGCGATGTAGGGCAGCTTGTTCATGTGCTCGAGCTTGACGGGGCCCTTGCCGCACACGTCGTCGACTTCCTTCTGGGCCTTGCGGTAGGTCTCGGGGTTCTTGAGCAGCTGGTAGAAGGCGAAGCTCAAGAGACCCGAGGTGGTTTCGTGGCCGGCGATCAAAAAGGTGATGAGGTTGTCGATGATGCTGTCGTCGCTCAGCTTCTGGCCCGTCTTGGGGTCGACTCCGTCCAACATGGCCGTCAACAGATCCTTGCGCTCGGAAGGGTGCTCCTTTCTGGACTTGAGGACACCCTCGGCGGTTTCACGGAGAACCTTGATATCTTCGTGGAACTTGCGGTCGACCTTGCTGTACATGAAGCCGGGCAGGGGCGGGCGTCTGGAGCGAGTACCGGACTCGACCAAAAAGTCGGCCATGGCGTCGACGAAGGGGTGCATGTCATCGTGGTAGTACGAGTTGAAGCGGTAGTCCATGGAGCACAGGGCGATGGTGTCGAGGGTCAGGCGGGTGAAGTCGTCGGTGACCTTGATGGCCTGGTTGGAGCCGTGGCGGGCCCACTTGAGGGCGAGTTGGCTGGCGATCTCGTGCATCTCGGGGAACATGTTCTGGATGGCCATGGGGCCGAAGGCAGGCATGAGGATTCTATGGGCGATGCCCCAGTTGGGCTCGTCGTTGCGAGCGGTGAAAAGACCATCGTGGACGCCGTGTCTGACTTCTTGGAGGGCGGAGCTGACGGTCTTTTGGAATCTCTTTTCGTCACAGCACTCGTGGATGAGAGCTTGGGAGGTCTGTTTGACGTTAGCTGTGCATTAAGTTAAGGTATGGTGAGGAGACATACCACAAAGACCGTGTTTCTGCCGGGGAAGTTGAGACGGAAGATTTCGCCTGTTACTGTTAGCAAGCTTTCTTTGACGTTATCATCAGTTGGCGTTTACTCACCATACTCGTTGGCAAAGTTGAGCATGGACCCAAGTGGGAACTCGGTGTCAATGTCAAAAGAGTTGCCCACCAGGGGCAGCCCGGGCGGTCCAGGGATGGGGACTGTTTCCGGTTTTGTTTCGTCTGAAGACATGATGAAGATGTGTTGTTTTGTAAAGAGTATTTCACACGCCTGGTGCAAAGGGGGGGGGGGTCCCTCTTGAAGTAATAAGTACAATTGCGATTCACACGAAAATTATGGGGCCGTTTTGGTTAAGTAGTGAAACGGCGAACAAAGAAGGTGTCCTCGTCGTATTGGAATTTGGTCGACGCGGCTCGGCGTGGTGGAGAAGATGATGAAAATTCTGGGCCCGATCTAAAATGCTGACTTGGGCGTGCGGTGAGAGTTGAGCTGTCTTGGGTCGGAGTATTGTACACCGTCTTGTTGAACCTCGGTGTAACAAAAAGAGGCTATTAGGTGGGTGTGGTGTACGAGACGTCTCCAAGATGGTGGGATGGATCAAAGTCTTTATACGATAGTCATGGAACATTACGAAGATGTCCACTTTGATGGGTGTCAAGAATTGAACTGGTTTCGTTGCGTATCATTGCAGCGGGACAGTTCCAATGCTGGTTTGTTTGTTAGCTTGGTACTCCTAGTATACTGGACGATATCCATCCCGCATTGTCCCAAACCTCACAAGGACAAATTGAATGGCTAAGCACGAATAGAAAAGGCATATTGAACTTTGGAAATAGCATATTCAAGGTAAGATTACGCTTTAATCATGAAACCAAACGAATCAATAAGAGATAAAAATGCCTAGGGAAGTTGACCCAAAGTCTTGAACTAACAATCAAACCAGTATGTAAAGTGATGGGTAATCCACCCGACCTCGGTTGTTTCCGAGCTGTCTGTCAATGGCGCGGTCATTGCGCATTGTCTTGGGTCCGACATGTTTCGATCGGAGAATTCACTTTGTTGGGTAATGGTTTGGACCCCTTTTTTGCTTGGGTTGTCGCAATCGATCGAAGCCATTCCCGTCCGGTCCAGGGGGAAAAGTGGCCAATGTCAGCAGGGATTACGGTGGGATGAGCCACTACGATAAGCACCGATAAGAAGCCATCAACAACCTCGGTACGATTTTGTGTTTTCCTACAATCGATTTGCGGTAAATTTCCATATTTCCGCCACGACCATTCCCACCCATTCAATTCAGCCATGCCATCATCCCGAGGTCTTGCCGTTATTCGTTACCTAAACACCCGCGACGGGGAGACCGGCATTCTGTGACTCTACAGGGATAATCTCGGCGGGCAAGGCGGGACTGTCACCCAAAAGTGTCCGTCAATACAGGTAGTTTGCGGCTTTTGAGAAAAGAGGTCATTGGTTGCTGGAGTTTAGAGACAAATGCGCTGAAACAACGGGCAATGTTCCCGTAGCGTCCCCGTAGGGCACTCTGGGCGCTGCATGGATTCATCGTGGAACACCCGACCAAGCGACATGGAAACGTTGAAAAGTCCGATGTTATCAAACTTCCGTGTTGAGGTCGTGCAAGATTATACCCAATAAGGCTACGTTGCAACACCCCTCCATCACCAAAGACATTTGACCGATTGGTTGGGATTCCGGATCTCAGCTAGGGACTTGTTGGTTGGTCATAATGGTGTGCATGAGGACATACGATGGCATCATAGAGGTCATTCACTTGGGTCAGTCGAGATCAATCGACGTCGACGGATGCGACTGATCATCTTCTTCACGACATGCACTGCCTTTTGCTGTGTTCTACTCTGTGGTGTTGTGCTATCCATACAAGGCGACCATCTCACTGTAACAAAGACGGCGGTCCAGTGCGGAATCCGAGTAGCTCGTCACCGGTCACCACAGCAGTTTGTTGTCTCGCCTACTCCGTGACCTCGGTAGGTTAAAGATCAAAATAGAATCGCGCACAACCGAAGACGGCTAGGGCGGTGTCTGTTTTGTTCACCGACGGTATTAGTTTGGTTATCGACACTTCACCAAGATTGAAGCGGAACGGAATTCTCGATTGCGACTGCTGAACCGACCGGAGTTCTTGTTCACTTTCCGCTGCCGGCCCTCTTTTCAGCCGACATCCGACGGAACCTTGATGGCTCCGTGCGTTTTGTCTGCGATAACGGTCTCGATTACAGTGCGCTGCCAAGGCCTTATCGCTATCGTGTTCCTGACCGCTTTGTCATGTCTCACATTGAGCCCTAACCCCAAACCACTTTTCCCCCTGAAAACGCCTTGATGCCATCACCATTCGAGGACAATGAAGGAATTCAAAGTTGTTTGTCCATTTGCGGGTGTATACCGTTACACGAAAGCGTCAACAAAGCGCCCGAATCCAGTCCATATGCAGCACACGTGTCTGAGCCTTTGTTTGCGCCCACCCCTTTCATTTGAACTCGGCGCCCACCCAACAACTTCTCAAAAGTTCACCGTCCTCTCATCCGAATTGGCCATTCTTTCACCGAACAAGTTGGACATTCACAACCACCAACATCGTCGTCTCCAGCACCAACGCAGAACCTCGATGACCGGACAATCGCATCACCGTTGGAAATCATGGTGCCAGAATCCCATAAAGCCTCCCAGAGAGGCACTATTTGGAACAATCTACCCCCCCCAAAAAAAATAACTGCAATCGATAGCACTACCAGCCAAAATGACCAGCAACCCTAACCAGATCCACAATCTTTCGACTTGGGACAATGTCGCTCCTCTCACGTACACCGGTCGAGTGATTTGCTTCCCATTTGACGATGATGCCCGCAAGAACCAGTCGGAGAGTGCCAAAACTCTCTTGGACTGTCTTCGGAGCAATCTCGATGTCCTTGCGAAAGAGAGGCCTGACTTTGCTGGAAAACTTCAGCTCGGGGCGAACTTGACGCCCACGGAGAAGCAGAGCGTAGCCAAATACAGAGACGGGTACGTTTACCTGCTGACGTCATCCAGCTTTCGGATCTATCTGAGGCCCAAGTACCCGAAGGAGTTGGAGTCACTTTATGGGAAAGTCAATGCCCAAAACGGCATCGAGAATGTAAAGGCAAAGGGGATCAAATTCGACGAGAACTTCATCGACTACGACACTCTTAAGCGTTCCAAATTCCCTGTTAAACCCTTTATCAACGAGGACTTGACCACCGACCTGATGCTCGAGGAGGGCCCCGGAAAACCCCCCATCCCGGTTGTGGAGGTCGAGGTTGTCTTCCTCGACGGCGGCTTCTTCTTCAACCTCCTCATCCACCACACCTACTTCGACGGCAAGGCGTACCACAAGTTTCTACAATGCTTCGCCGCCTGCACTCGCGGACAAAAAGTGCCCCAGTGTCCCACCAATCCCATGGTCAAGCTTCCCTACGAGCAGGACCAGTCCCTCGCCGAAAAGAAGTTCGAGGACATCCTCCCCTTGTGTCCCGAGTTCCAGACCTGGCCAAACAACGACCTCAAAGGTCCAACCCAGCCCATCCTACCCGACATCCCCAACAGCAAGAGACCCGCCACCTTCAAAAACGACAGCAAGATCTTCATCTTCAACTTTTCCAAGCTCAAGACCCTCAGCATCGAGCTCGCCCAACTCCTCCCCAACAACAAAACCACCCCCGCGCCATCCGCCTACACAACCCTCTGCGCCCTCCTCTGGGCACACACCCTCGTCGCCCGCGAATCTATGCTTAACAACAATACCTGCGACCCCAGCGAATTTGCCCTCCACACCCACTTCTCCTCCCACCCTCCCTTCTTCTCCACCCCCGTCGACTGGACCAGCACCAAGCTTCTCCAAAAGTATCCCTCCCTTTCCCCCATCACGGCCCCTTACTTCGGCAACACCGTCACCTGGGCCATCACCACTCTCTCCGATAAATCCCTCCTTCACAGCGTCGCTTCGGGAAACAAAGCCTCGCTCGCCCAAGTCGCAGCGGCCATCAGCCTGTCCATTTCCCGCGTCGACCCATCCTTCCTTAACACGCGCGAAGCCCTCTTTGCCTCAGTGCCCGATATGCGCCAACTGGGCCTCCCGTGGGATAGCCGGATGCCGGCGGAGTGGGGGATGAATAGCTGGGCGGATTTCGGGGCGGATGTGGAGTGGTCGTTGCCTGGTGTTGCGAAGAGTCCTGACTGTATAGAGACAAAAGGAACGCTGGCGGACGCGCAGAGACGGGTGCAGAAGGAGGTGGGAGGGTCCGGGGGACTGATTTTGCCGGCGAAGAGAGCGAGGCCGAGGGAGTGGGAGTGTCAGGTTAGTTTGCCCGAGGGGGCGATGAGGGCGTTGGAGGGGGATGAGGTGTTTGGGGGGTATTGGGAGGGGGTACTGGGTCATGAGCCGGTGCTGGAGTGATTGGAAACTTTGCCGAGCTTGATTCTTGTCATTGTTCGAGGCGTTTTGCTCTGGTGTTGGATCACTCGCGGAGGTATCATGGAAGCATCAACAGAAGCAGGTATCGGGCACACTGGCACCATGGGATATGGAGGGAAAGGGTATCGGACTCACTTCAGTCACACATTTGGGAATGAAAGGCGCAAATGTCGGAAGGCATTCATGGTGATACGCTCAGCTATGGCATTGCATCTTGGTGTTCAGATACGCGATTAGGAACGCAATTCACGGATTAGTACGAGAATCAAAGAACAGTGTTTGTCTACAATGACGCCCCTGACTAACCCTTCACCAAATTCACCAACCTGCCGTGTCCGGACAACCACGCTGTTCACCTAGCAACACCACCAACCTTTACTCAACCATGACAGAACCTGGACGGCCAACCCGTTCACTGTTATTCGGGCATTCACTGCGATGCCCCAACCCATATTTAAACCATCCTCCCGCAAGAGATCTCGCCCACGATTCCGCTTCTTGCACCATCGTCGACCAAGTCGAGATACCTTCCCGTCAAAATGACCAACACCAACAACAACAAGCACGAGCAAAAGCTCAAACCATCAACCATGACCAGCAACCAGATCCTCGACCAGGCCGTCAACCAGGCCATGAACGAGTCCTTCAACGAGTCCTTCAACGAGTCCACCAACCAAACCACCAACCATCCCACCACCACCCCCACCCCACCCCCGGCCCCATCATCACAACCTCCCCCCTCGGCCACTGGAACAACATCGCGCCCCGCGTCTGCACCCCTTTCGCCCTCTGCTTCCCCTTCTCCTTCTCCGCTCGCCTGGACCCGCTCTCCTCGGCTTCCACCATCCTCTGGTTCATGCGCATCCAGCTCCTCCGCATCGTCAAAGTCCGGCCTGCCTTTGCCGGCAGACTTCAGCTTGGTATCAACTTGAGTGTCGACGATAAGCGCGATCTCAAGTCTGAGGTCTACAATGACTGGCGTGTTTATTTGCAGACTTGTGAGGAGTATGAGATCCCTTTGGTGGCGCAGTTTCCCGACTACGAGGAGGTTAAGGAGATGTATTCGGGGATTGAGGGGTTGTTCAAGCCGCAGGCTGTGAAGGGTTGGCCGAGGGAGTTTGTGAAGTATGATGAGTTTAAGAGGGCGGAGTTTCCTGTAGAGCCGTTTATCAATCCGTTGATGACGGATTTATCAACGCTGAAGGAGGGCGGGGAGGCACTGTCTGCTGTTCAAGTCAGGATCTTGTTCCTCAAGGGGGGATTCATTCTTAATGTCCTTGGACATCACTCCCTCTTTGATGGAGGAGCGTTTACCCAGTTCTTGAATATCTTGGCGGAAGATACGAGGAGTTTGAGTCCCAAGTGGGAGGGTGTTCCTTCGAGTCATGACTTGGGTTTGTCTTTGCCGACTATCGAGAAGCCGTATGAGGAGCTGCTGGCTCAATGTCCCGAGTACAAAGAGTGGGAGAACCAGGAACCTAACGGTCCCACCCACCCCGTCTGTCCTAGTTTGCGCGAAGGAGAGTCATTGATCGGTTCTTCGAGGATCTTCGTCTTCACCTTTGCCAATCTCGTCCAGCTCCAGAAGGAAATCGTGGCTCATGGTGTCAAAGCCGGCATCTACGAGTGTCTCTCCGGTCTCTTGTGGTCTTTGACATACTTCTCCCGCGTCACGGCTTCCTCCAAGTCCACCGACCCTTCATCATTCGAGCGTTTCCTCCACGACCATTTCGTCGGGGAGCAGCCCGTCTTCTCCACGCCCACCGACTGGATCGCTCGCGTCGCTAGTTTGAAGTCGTCGGCCGACCCCGAGGTGGTGGCTTTCAAGGAACAGATTGCGACGGATACGAAGGAGTATCTGGGCAACAAAATCACCTGGATCAGCACCCGCCTACCCTCTGCGTCTCTCCTCATCGACGCCGCTAAGAACGAAGACCTCGCTGCTCTGGCAAAGATCGTAGCAGCCATCAACAAATCCAGCACCGACATGGCGGAGAATATGTCGCAGTACATCACCACGCGCACCAGTCTTTTCCACTCCCTTTTCCAGACTTCTGCCCATAGTTCCACCACCGGCAACGGCAACCCGGACATCCCCGACATCCGCCGCATCGGCCTCGCCTTCGATCCCCGCCAGCCTTCCGAATGGCAAATGAACTCATGGAAAAACTTTGGCGCCGACACGGAATGGAGGTTTCCCCCCCATATCTCTTTCTTCCCCTTCTGCTTTGGCTCCCATGGTCCCGGCCAATGCATTCTCTTCTGCTGCCTCTGCCTCTTACAATCACCGCGACGCCTTCAATGTGACTAAACCCGATGCTGTCCGGAGGGTCCAAGCCCGTTATGGAATCAGCGGAGGACTGTGGTTGCCGGCGAGGAAGGAGCAGAAGAGGGAGGTGATGGTGCAGGTTAGTTTGACGCAGGGAGCGATGGGGGTTTTTGAGGGGTTGGTTAAGAAGGGAAGATGGGTAGAGAGGGTTGTTTAGAGGTGGTGAGGGTTGTTTGGTGTAGTGGGATTGTACGATTATCGAGTTTGGGATTGAAATTGTGAAAGGGACTGGAACAGAAAGGGAATTATGGAATCACGGAAGCATTGTTAGACTTAGATTGGAATCTCAAGGTACTGCTTTCGTTGGGCTGGCGCTAGGTACTTGCATTTTCAGCAACTGAAGGGAAGGCGCAAAGGTCGGAACATCATGCCAGATATCACACCCACATGACTGAATGGAGAAGGGCACAAAGCGCCGGATGGAATATAGTTCGTCATTGTTAGATTACCTATCACAGCATTTCAAGAATTCTTGTTGCTTTTTGATACCCTCCTCGTCTTCGCGTTTCCGTTTCTTGCGTCGGTCGTTTGGCGCATGCTGAATTGCTGAGTTGCAGATCCTCGTATTATTTCTGGTGACACGACATCCCCGTGGCGCTCCTGCCACATCGTTGGCTCCGCGTTGGCAATCTATCCCTCAAGTTACCCCTGACGATAACGGACGGGAAGCAGATAAGGGGATGTACTACGTTCCCGACGGCAACTGAGACAGAGAGTTGCTCTTTCCTTCCACTTGTGACTTTGGTTCCCGTGAAAACTTTGCGCAAACTTGGGATTTGACTTTGACTTCACCGCCTGACATTTGAGATGGATACGGCCAAGTAATCCAGCATTTCCCACCAGCATCGATATTCGCGACCTTCTTTCACGCAGCCTCTTTGTTACCCGAGTCACTCGCTCAGTCACCGCCATGCTTTCCATCTTCATCCTTTCTTGCCTCCCGGCACTGGCCACTGCCACAACATCCCCCAAACGCGGCCTGRTCTTCACCCCCAACAGCAACTGGCCCAAAGACGACCTTTTCTGGATCACTGGCCCCAACAACCTAACCTGGTACCACAACTACCAATCCCTTCCGTCCCCAGAGTCCAACTATGCTGCCCTTTCCCAGAAGCAGATCCAATTCGTGCCGACGATGTGGGGAGGGAACGAGAATGACACGGATTTCTTGGGAAATGTTACAGGTTTGATGGGGGTTGATCTCAGCAAGGATGAGGGCAACGGGAAGGGCGACGGGAAGGGGGATGGTAAAGGGAAGGACAAGACCAAGAGAGCAGGAGACAAGCGAAACATAACCCACGTCATGACCTTCAACAAACCCGACCAAACCTTCGACGTCGGCGGTAGCGAAATGGAGCCCAGAGTCGCCGCCAAGGCATGGATCAAGAACATCATACCGCTCCGGCGGTTGGGAGTCAAAGTCGGCCTGCCGCTTGTCAATGAGCCGCACACGGGACAGAAGAAACGAGACGGGGAAGAGGGATCATGGCTGGACATGTTCTTTGCCAACTGTTCTGGGCTTCTGGACAAGCTGGAGGACGCAAGAGAGAAGACTTGTGGCTTCGACTTTGTGCCTGTTTATTCTTTTGGGGACTTTGAGATGTTGAAGGAGAGGGTAGGGATGTTTGAGAATGCGTGAGTCCCTTTTCTTTCCTTTTCTCTCCTCTTCCCACAATCTCCATCCATCCTTACCCCCGTCCGCTCTCATAGCCTCACCACTAACGCAACGTCACCCAGCTTCCCCGGCCTCGACATCTGGATCACCGAATTCGGCTTTCCCTCCGAGACTCTCGAGAACACGCAAAAGTTCTACAACCAATCCATCCCTTACCTCGACAGCAAGGGGAGCGTCAAGCGGTACGCCTGGTTCGGCGCCTTTCGAAGTATCGTGTCCAACGTTGGGCCCAATCAAGCTTTCCTGGATCCATACGGAGAGTTGACGGATATTGGGAGCTGGTATCTCGGTGGCAACGCGACGGGACGAGAGGCGCTGCCGAGCGATGACTACAAGGGGGAGGATGATAAGTGCACAGAGGAGAATCCGTGTGGAGGGGATGAGAATGGGGAGGAAACAGTGCGGCCAGGCAGGCTGCTTGTTCTTTTGTTTGTCGTTTCCTCTTTGTTTTTGGTATAATCGGATCTTGGGCCATTCAGCGCATCTGTTCAACGCTCACGCTCCATACTGCGGCCCGGTCACTCCCTGATCCCATCCGGCCATCCGCCCGCCATCGCCCGCCTCCATCACCCACTCCCATCACCCTCTTCTCTTCCCTCCTACCCCCGTGCCCCCCCTACTCAGCACAATCCCTATACCACGCCCCCAACTCCGTCACCCCTCCCTCATCCCCCAAAAGACTCGCCCACCTCCCCACATTCCCAATCGTCTCCGGCCTCATGGCCCCAAACCACGCATACCTCTCCACCCAATCCAACGTATCCAAATACTTGCAACTCTCCCTACAAAACTTCTCCACCTCCTCCTTGGGTATCGGATTCGCCTGGTCCCAATTCGTACACGCAAACTCGGTAATCCACACCGGCTTGTCCGGTCCCAGCTGATGATGCGTGCTCCAGATATAATCATAAAACGCCCCCAGATTCGCATGTCCGTACCAATGCAGACAGTAAAAATCCACATCCGACCCCTGCGCGCGAATGGCCGCCATGAACTCCTTCAACCACGTCGCTCCTTGCGGCGCTGAACTAATCCCCGGACTACCAGCCCTGACTCCCTGCCTGCGCAACGGCTCAATCACCCTCAACCATTCGTGCGCTGCAAGCTCAACGGGCATGTTACTCTGATCAGCCAGTTCAGGCTCGTTGAACCCCAAGATAGTCGGTGGGCCGTTACATTCCGCATCCGGATAGCAGGCGTTGAGGTGCGAGGGGAGTTCGTCAATGTAAACGTGGTTCCATTGCATCGGGACGAATTGCAGAGAACAGCCGGGGCCGGTGCCGGGCGTTAGGCGCGGGGACCAGTTGTAGAGCCAGGAGATGAGGGAGCCGGGTTTGGAGAAGAGGAAGGGCGGGTCGGGGGAGGAGACGGGGAAGGTTAGGCCGCGTTTGGAGGGCATTTTCGGTTCTGTCCTGGGGTTTGCGGGGTGCCGGGTTTGAGGGGGAGTCGGTGGGTTGAGATGGAAGGTGTGGTCAGTGGGAGTGGTGTTGGTTGAGCGGGTGGTTGGCGTTGTAGTGGTGAGCTCGAGCTTTGAGGTTGAAGCTGTGCTGCTGTGGTTGAGGTTGAGATCCGGTTATGGCGGGGCTTGAAAGCTGGCGTCTAGGATGGTTGACGTTGATGTCTGGCGGATGTTGCAGCTGCAAGTCGGGAAGCTTGATCTTATGAACTGAAAGTGAACCAAAAAAGGAAGAAGAAAAAGGGGCTCAGCCTTAAACAGGAGATGAAAGTGGATTCAAGCTGTCGTGATTGTTGACATCCGGAATCCGGATGAGCTGGCGAGGGGTCATCAAATCGCCGAGTCGGCACAGCGGCAGCGGCACTGCGGCAGTGTCCCGGCAGTGCACTGTAGGATGCGATAAGATAAGGTAAGCGGCTGGGCTGGGCGTGTCCACTTCATCTCTGTGGTGTTCTCGGTTAGGGTTGGCTATAGGAAAAGTCGCCGATGAGGTAGTTGGATGGGACATCGTTTTCTTCGTGAGATCTGGAGTCAGACACTTAAAACTGCGTTTGATGAATAGGCCGTGATCTGTTTCATTGGCCGCTACGCCGAATTGGATGTAACCGTTGTGGTCATCAAGTTATCGCAGAGTGACCAACGACCCCTCAAAGCAGCCCGAGCCGATGCATCGCCAACCAGCCGTGGAATTTCGAAGCGGGAGGAGGAAGCGAACCAATTTCCAGAGTAGATGAGTTCGAAAGTGCCAAAGAGGCATAAAAAATGGGCAAAACAAAGTCTCTAGTAGGTGTGCCATTGTGAAGGGCAAAAGCTGGGCGATTGAATGCTGTTTGAGTGGGAATTGGTGAAGTTCATGGAGAGATGATGAAATTCGGAAAACAAAAGAGAAACCCGACCGCTATGTAGGTAGGTACAGTAACTTTCCCTTCAGGTTCTTGAACCCAACAGTGTTGATCCTGGTTCGAGAAGCCCGACACTAGAATGCGGATAAGCAACAAAGTCAAGTGAGTAAGGGATGCACGTGGTTTGCTTCTACCCCGTGGCCCGCCCTCCTGGAATCCCATCCCGGGAATGGCTTCACATTGTTCTAGGCCGTGTGCAAACATTGTTCCTTGCCGCACCCCCTTGACCACAAAATTGTCATTCCCCTACCCAAACGGTTTGCATCGAAGCTCCAAAAAACTGTTAACGAGGTGTTCTAGACGTCGTTTGACGGTTCTTGCAATTGTCTTTGTGATCCCGATTGATGAATCGTTTGCTCTTCATCCATGCCCTCCCTCACTGACTAAAGGACTCGGTCGCCATACAAGAAGTCGAGTCTTGCCCACCTTTTGCTTGGTAGTCGAGTCCTACTTTTTCCACGTCCTCAAATGACTCAGTGTCTATATCCATCAGGCCTTATTTGACGTATCTCTCAAGCATATCCAGACTTGATATCATAGCCAACATGGACGCCAAACCCCATCAAACCCGTCCTGATCCAACCTTCCCCCAGGTCATCCGCGCCCCCTTTAAGTCCACAACCTTCGCTCTTTCGGGGGTAGGGTACGACTGGTACACTTGGCATGAGAAGCCCTTCGAGTGTCTGTGAAGAACCGTTTGGATTGCCTGTTTGATGTTAGTTCTCACCAACCCTTGTCCAGTCTTCTTATCCAATGGATGCCATTGTGCTGACCCCTGGACAGTTCAGAGTCTTTCTGCTTCGTTCTAGCGAACACACGGCTACAATGTCACAAGAACGGGACCGTGTATGGGGAGGTGTTCAGTAAGAGGAAAGTCCATATCGTCATTCAAAACTCAACAACATAGTGTATGATCGCTATCCGAGTCCAATCGCTCCGTCGATCCGTCCGTCCGTCCGTCAGTCCGTCCATCCGTCCGAATCGGTCACGCCTACCATGCCGTTTCGCCCAATCCCTCTTCACGACATGATAGGGATAATGAGACGAAGCCAGAACAACAAATGGTATCTTGGAGACAGAGACAAACAGAAAAGAGAAAACAAAACACTATCCCATCCCTTCTAGCCATGGCTTTTGTGTACCTTTTGTGTACCTAGAACCACCCTCTCTCCTTGGTCATGACAATGGAAATTTTGTCTACCGCAGTCTTTCGTCACTTTTGTTTACCACGGAAACATGATGAAACCACGAGATCTGTCAAGAATCCACCCAGGAAAATTCGTCAAACATCTGCCCGAGATGAACCACGACATCTGTCAAACATCCACCCAGGAAAGAATGCAGGAAAGGCCAATACTTTTTCATAACATCATAAAGCAAAACCAAGCATCGCTTTTGTTTTTCTCAAACCACAAGGAAACCACCACCCAGTAACCATAATCATCACTCAGGAAATGTGTATTCTCGCCAAAGAATTGCTATGTAACAAAAAGAAAAACCGTGTCTTCTGTGTATCGAGTCGAAACCATGTCGAGTCGTCCTTCGTAAAAACCATCGTCGTCGTACTGTCGTACAGATAAACGCCTTGCATCGCCTTTGCGAATGCGTTGCGTTCAACTGGAGGCCAGGGATGGTCCCAACATGAGAGATGTTGCTTGCTGTTGTTCGTCGTGGTTGACATTGTTGAACCTTTCGGAACACAACGCAACCTGTGCTGAACAAAGAGACAGCACTCGTTGAGCCATGCCGTCCTTCCACGTACGTAGCCTGAAACCAGGCCCACACGATGTCATTCCCGGTGGAAGAGGGATCGTGGGTATGTGTAGTACCGTACACTTGCTGCTGTATCCTCATCCGCAGTAAATGGGTATCCGTACCGGTATCCCGTGTCGAGTCCGAATCCGAAATCCGTAGTCCGTGCCCGTAATCCATATCCCGTCGAATCCTTATACAATCGGCAATGAATCCACCGAAAGCTCCGAGACAGTGCTGAGATTACTCCGGTGTCGCTTATGCACATGCATCGTTGTCGGGTCGTCAATCAGGGAACCGCCGGGACCGGTAGTGGGAGCCTTCCTTTTCTGTGCAATGATTTGGTTGAGCGGAGGATCCTTGTTGAAACGCCATGGGCTTGGGGTAACAGTAAAGTAAGGGGAATCAAGAGGAAAGGAAGGGGGTAAAAAGAGATGGTCAGGTCCTACCATGGAATTGTTTTTCCTCCTGCGGGCGGGGGTGATGGGTGTTGTGACCGTCTCCAGACTGCCGGTCTTGATACCTCTCAGTGTGCCGTGGTAGTAAGGCCCCGAGAACGAAAGCGATTCTTGGGTGGCCCGGTCGCTGAGAATCAGCTGCTGGTTGATTTGGTTGCGCCGGAAAGCTCCGACAGCGTCCGCGTTGTTGGTCAGGTGGTTGAGCAAGGGGTGCATGTCCTGTTTGTCGCTGTCCTTCTTGGTGGGCGAGTTGGCGGCGCTCTCCGGGTCAAAGTCGAGCTCTTCATCGTCTTCCGAATCAGTGTTATCGAATCTCAGGAAATCATCAATGTCGAGCTTCGCCTCCTCCTCGTCCACTTCCGGAATGCCCAGCTCGGAGTCGTCACTATCGTCTCCGGGGTAAAAGTCGTCGCCCATGGGGAAGAAGGCCTCGGCAGGACCCCACGGTTGTGTGTTCATAAAGTCGCCAAACGTGTTGGAAGAGACCATGGCGCCCATCATGAGGTAACCGGGGTTGGTAAGCAGGGGAGTGAAGTAGTCGAGAGTAGCTGATGGGACATCGTTAATGGCCTCAGCTGCCAAGTCTGCGGCCTGGTGGTCCCTCTTGAAGATCATGATCTTGCGAGAATTGGGGTTGAAGACAGCGATCGGCTTGTTCTCGGATCCGTCCAGGTGGAAACGGCCCACGCGAGGTTTGCCCCGTTGGGACCGGGATGGCCTCTCAGCCTCGGACTCCGAAGACACAGGCGCCGACTCGACACGTGCTGCCTGCTTCTTCCGAATAATGGGCTCTGGGTCCTCTTCTTCTGTTGTTTCGCCGTCCGCTGTGACGAGTTAGCTCCGCATAAAGTTCGAACGAACTCGATTGACTCACTCTCGTATCCGTCAAGCTCCGCCTCTTGCGCTTTGGAGAGAGCGGAGTCGGACAGTTCTGGCGTTATGGTCGGAATGGGTACCGTCAGGTTAGGCAAGAGAGGGGCACCCAGCATGGATTGCGGGATCTGGACCTCATCCTCCGAATCCCCAAAGAACTCTTGCGGATTGCTGTCGTAATCCCAGAAAGATTCGGCCGAGGATGACTCATTGCCACGTTCGATCTCGATGCGGAAGGCGGGGTCCAGCTCGTTGCGGTCAACAAAGATATCAGGGAACAAGTCGGCATTGGATTCGGTCTCGGTGGTTGTCGAGTCCGAGTCACTGTCGTCGTCAGGAATACCGGCAAAGCGAACGTGACGCTTGACGCTGACCTCGGTCTCGACGGAGGGTTCGGGGACTTGCTCGATGAATGTGCTCCCCTCGTGCTCCGACAGACCGCCCCAGCTTTCATTTTCGTCAGCAGCATTGTCGTCGTCATCCTCGGGCTCGTCATCGTCCTCATCTTCGTCGTCACCGTCTTCGTTCTGTTCGTCTTCTTCGTCCTCCTCTTCGTCTTCCTCGTCGGCATCGTGGTCTTCCTCCTGAGCAATCACTTGGGGCCGAGGGGTGTTGTCCAATGGACGCTTGCGGGAAGCTCGCGTCAAGAGGTGCTCCTCCTCGGCCGCCATGACGTTGTGCTCGTCATCTTCGCTCTCGCTGAGGTCCTCGACGGCCGAGTAGCCTTCATCGTCGGAGAGGTCGAGGGAGGAGGAAGAGGTGGAGGAGACGGAAACCCGGCGCTTGGTAGCCTTGAGAGGCGTCCGCGGGTTTTTTAGTTTGATGGTTGTCCGGGACATGGTGGGGGACTGGGTGACCGGGGGTCTGTATAGGTTATAGGTGGTGGTTGGTATGATGCAAGCGGCGGTGAACCGTGCGCGGAGCTAAGATCCGAGAAGATCTCTTTGGTCTGGTCGGGGGGTTGAAATGGGATTGCCCCAGTCGAGTCTTTTTTGGAGGTTTTCGTACGGGGGGATTGTCGTGTAGGTATAATTGGATGTCGGCTAGAGCTGTCGAGGGGTCTTTTTGTTTGGTGTCTGTCGAGGATCCCAAGAACAGCAGAGAACAGCGAGACAAGAGACGGGGTCGGATTTGAGGTGGGGATGGAGTGACTTTGTGACGGTAGAAATCGGTGGCAGTATGGAATCGTCAGGTGGGCCAGTGGAGAAACGGGGTAGGTATGCTCCTCTCTTCAGGATCGTCTGGACTATCTGTCTGTCCTTTTGTCTTTTTGATAGTGTTGATATGATGTTGTCTTTTTGGGGTAGGTTCTTCTGGAGGTCGATGGTACCTATGTTGTAGTTGATTTTTGCTGAATGGCATAAACCTCGCTTTCCCGAGTCCTGCACTGGGACACTGCCTGTCCTATGCCCTGTCGCGGTATGTGCAGATGCTGTGCAGGGAAGAGGCCTTTTTCGAGGTTGAGAAAAGCCTGGATAGCTTCTGATAGTCGAGTGGTTATGGGTAGGGAGGGCAGGGATAGTGGGGAGATCTGGACTCTCTCGTTGAGGCTGCTGGACTGCGGGCGCTGTGAATGGCACCCGCAGTGGGCGCTTAGAGCTCAACGACGGCCGAAGGCATCTTAAAAATCTCGACTGAAGCTAGTTTATGTATGCTGGTGGGGTTGCGAGGGCGACTTCGTTGTCTTTGGTTGTGGTGGTTGTGGTGGTTTGTGGTTGGGATGTTGAAAAGGAAAAAAGGGAAAAAAGAGAGGCGAGAGAAGGAGGGGAGCAGGCGGTCGAGGTCTGCAGTCCGTCGTCAGCCAAACAGCAAAAGCGCAAGGGAAACTTTTTTTTGCTTCCCGTCCGTCACTTTGCACTCAGGTTGCACCTCCCATTGCTCCCGTTGTTCCCTCGCAACCTTTCACTCTGCTGCTGCCACTCCTGGAGCCAGTAAGACTGCTGTAACTGCTGTAACGGCAGGTAACGAACCGTACTGATTGGTTTTGTCTCTCTTTTTCTGGTCTCTGATTGGTTCAATTGGGTGCCGTTCGGTTCCACTGGTTCCACCAGACCTAAATCGTGGGGCAGCTTCAGTGGATTCATGTCGTGCGTTCCGTTCTCAAAGAGGGTACGTACCGGTCTCCCTCGAATTGGCACTTGTCGCGGCCCGGTTGGTTGGACCATTCCACGCCAATGTCGACGCCAATTCGCCATTTGGCAGCTGGTCGAGAGTGGAACAGACTTGAAATTTCACGCAAGGTGACAAGCAAACTAGCAGACCCCACGTTGTCATCTCCTCTTTCCGACTTCACCTCTTCTTGATTTCGTTTTAGGTGCTGCAAATGGGAAATGGGGGAGAATGCACGTGCTGTTGATATCGCGAGTCTTATCTGAGTCTCAGTCTTGATATCTGGAGTCTTGTCACCGCTCTTGGCTGCCAGGCTGCAAAGTCTCGGGACGGGAAGAACACCTGGGAGGGACGGGATGGATGGTAAGAAGGGGGACAGCAGCACATGTCAACCTCATCACTTTCGGCCATGGGAGATTGGCAGGAGATGCAACATCACACTTTGGACGGGATATCTGGCACGAGACATGCCCTTGTGACACTCGACACCTCTTCGAATTCAGTGAAAAAAGGGACCATCGCTTCCCGAGACAACAAACGACATTATTGTCGCCGCAACCGACCAGCGCTATTCTCGGCAGGGGAGCTGGGGGAGGAATTTGAGGCTCCGCGATCCGCGAATTGCGACACACCCTCGAATTGAGTTCAAGGTTCCCCGCATCCAAGACCAGAAGTTCATGTTCATCCTGCGACTCCTTCGCTACCATCATCACTGCGCTGCTACGCTTCCAGATTGCGGTGCGAGCGTGCCAGAGCTGAAGAGGTTAGAGTTGTCGAATCGAGTGACGATCCGAGAGAATGATGTCGTCTTATGCTATTCATGAAGCATCGGGGACATGGTGAGTGTCAATCATGGGAGTTTCAGAAAGTTCTTTCTGCCCCTCATTCTCCGTTTGTAAAAAGGTTGCCTGCTTGCGTCTTTCCGCAGCTCTTCCGTCGGCTGTCAGCTGGCGTACTTTTTGCAGTTCGAGATTGATTGGAGGGGCAGAAGGGCATCGGAGTACTCCGTGACATCGAGGCAAAAAAGAAGCCCTTTTCTTTCTCGCTTTTCCGCCTTCCAGATGTCGCAAGCGGCGGGTCTATCTTTTGGCCCTGTTATTGAACACCTGTTTTGCGGTTTCTTCTCCGAAGGAGTCATCCAAGCTCCGACTTGTCCTTCCCACGGTCTGTTTCAGCCAATACCATCACCTCCCGTAGTTACTCGCGTGTGGAATGGGAAACAAAATCTCACTCTCCTTGACGATGATTGGTGAAATCAACATCTTCACTTTGATGGCCTCTCGTCTTTAGTGAACCATATCGACGACGCTTGAGGCCTCTATCAAACAGACCGAGAC
The DNA here is from genome assembly GCA_009805235.1 of Neurospora pannonica FGSC 7221. Lineage (NCBI taxonomy): Eukaryota > Fungi > Ascomycota > Sordariomycetes > Sordariales > Sordariaceae > Neurospora > Neurospora pannonica. Next base: position 27,009 of record RANY01000206.1, read on the forward strand.
TGTTGAAAGTTTGCAATATCGAAAGATTGTGACAATGTTTCCTTGTCGTCATGACTCGAAATCTGCTGGGTAATTTCGGGTCCCGGCTACAGCGCTACGGCAAAGAGAGTGAGGCGTACGGCAGAGGCCCAGGGAGAAGGAAGTGCATGCATGAGACGCCAGCGCAGATTTTCTGATCCACTGCATTTGAGGGTCCAGATGGAGGCCCGGCTGTTCCAGGACGAAGAACCCGATGGGTTTGATATCGCCTTTCACTTCCTTTGAAGCTCTCTACCAAGTTAAATACGAGTATCGCCGACCTTGAATCCCATGGCCTTGGGTCTGGAAACAGATAACGCTCCGTGGTCACAAACATGCTGCTCTGCTCCAGATGTGACCTCCGACCAGCGTTCTCACAAAGCTGCACGAACTTGACGGCCCGGCGTCCAAAAGGGACAGGTTCGCTGATCTTGCTGGCAGCTTCGCTTCTGATATCTTCTGCACTTCTGGCACGTCTGGCTGCAGGCTTTTTACGCCGGGGACCCAGGCAGTCTTTGCCATCGTCCAGTCTCCACCGTGACGTTGACCCTGTTCGTTGCCCGCTGTGCTCGATCCCGGCGATGCCAGTCGATTGGACCATTCAAAGTTGAAGTGGAGGCGTCGATTTGATATTCTGTAATATGTTCGTCCATCGATCATCGTTCATACTCTTCTTGTTCTGGCCAGAACTGTTCCGGTTGGCGCTGGTTCAGACCCAAAATGAGAACAAAGATTGAAAAGAGATCCGTCAATGCAAGCGATAGGAGACGATGTGGTCAGTGCGCTCAATGGTGGTTTTCTTAGGTACCCCACACCGATGACCCCGTATGTACGTAACGGAATGACTTGCAGGCTGGAGCACCGGCAGGCAAGCAGCCCAGCCTAACCTGGCCTTATCTTATCGTGGTTGCTACGGGAACTCGGTTCTTCCCATTCCCCTCGTAAACACTCTTCCCAAAGCTGACTGGTTGGACGACAATTTGCTTCGCCGTGTCCGGGATGATGACTTGCAGTTGAGGCTCGCCAATCTGTTGACTACGCCCTTGTCAATCAATCAATATCGGTCACGTCAAACGACCAGAACGCGAGAAACAAGCGCGACTGGGCACACCACTTTGAAATACGGAGCGTGAATCAAAGTCAACAACCCCTCCATCATCACCCTTCGTCTCTCGAATGCGGCGCAACATCCCTTCCCATTACACAACGTAAATCCGCACATTCCACCGCGGACAACATGGACGCCCAACAAACGTCACACAGCCTCTTCGAGGTTTACCTTCGACTGCGCCCAACCAACACCGTATCGACCTCTAGCGATCGCTTCATCGATGTTGATGCCCCAGAACCAGGCGAAAGCGCACCCAAACACATCACATTAAACCCGCCAGCTGATCGACGGCGAGCAATCGAAAAGTTCGCTTTCACCCAGGTCTTTGAGGAAGATGCGACACAGCTTGATGTATTTCACTGTACCGGAGTTGCCAGTCTTGTCGAGGGTGTGCTCGCTCCCTATGGCGATGGAACGGATGCCTTGTTGGCGACGCTGGGAGTGACGGGGTCTGGAAAGGTTCGTCCAGCACAGAGAGGCAGCAGACGAAGAGAAGAGATACTGACGATAGGATACCACTCCAGACACACACCATGCTCGGAACACGAACCCAGCGCGGCCTCACCCAAATGTCTCTCGATCTCATCTACCGTTCGCTCGGCCACCGCGTCCTTGACCCCTCTACATACCCAAACCTCGACCAGTCCCTCAACGCATCCGATCCGTCAGAAGCCACCATACTCCCTGCCACGGCCTACCTCGAGTCGGTCTATAGCACAGATCCAACGACATCCTTCCTGCGCGGAAGCGGCAATGGCCGTTCGACACCTCTACAAGTACGACCTTCCGCTTCTTTCTCCTCTCGACCGTTCGCTTCTGTCTCATCTCGATTTCCAACCGACAAGCCCATTTGTCGGACCTCTTCTACGTCCTCTGTCGCGCACCAGTTTGGCGCAAGAACACCAGCTGGACCCTTTCAACAAGCCCAGCGGTCGGCCAGTATCCGACTAGTCGTTACCGAGGAACCAGAACAAGAAGAACTCGAACAGTCAACTGTGTTCTTCACGCCTCCTAGTCGAGCTGGGACTGTAACTCCCACACAGAAAACCACAAACAGGCTTCCGTGCCCAAGTCCGAGTGGACTTGTTCATAAGCCTAGCAACTCTCCTTCTCCCCAACGAGGCAGTCGACTTCCAACCTACCAACCCCAGCGGGTTGGGACTTCTCCTACTAAGCTACAGCAGCAGCACCTCCGGCCTGTTGCCTCTGCTACACTTCCTCGTTTCACAGCTACCTCTTCCCTTCGTTTCGCAACTACCACAGCAGCAACTAGACCCTCTAACCTTTACCAACAGAACGATTCGTCCACTCCACGCCGCTTCCGCCCTTCCGCGCTCCCCCAGAACCCGGACATCACCCATCTGACGGTCCCCTGCGACAACTCAGCCGAGTACGCCATCGTCATCTCCATGTACGAAGTCTACAACGACCGCATCTTCGATCTCTTTTCTCCACCCGTAAAATCGGCTGCCACCAAAGAATACCGTCGCCGACCATTGCTGTTCAAACCCACCGAGCTCTCGCCGGACCGAAAAGTGGTAGCGGGACTACGAAAGGTGGTTTGCGGAAGCCTCGATCAGGCATTGATGGTCTTGGAAGCGGGTTTGCAAGAGCGAAGGGTGGCAGGGACGGAGAGTAATACGCAGAGTTCGCGGAGTCACGGGTTTTTCGTGGTGGAAGTGAAAAAGAGGTTTTCGCTTGGTGGGCAGCACACTGGATGGTATGGAGGTGCAGGATGGGCGGGGAACTCGCTGACGATCGTGGATCTTGCGGGCAGTGAGAGGGCCAGAGACGCAAAGACGGTCGGGCATACGTTGGCGGAGGCGGGCAAGATCAACGAGAGCTTGATGTATCTGGGGCAGTGTTTGCAGATGCAGGTGGCAGGTGGGAAGGAAAAGGTATGTCCTCGTCCGAAGAGCTTGATGGAAAGGGGTGCTAACAACGAATAGCCGAATCTGGGCTTGGTCAGACGGTGCAAACTGACCGAGCTGCTGTTCACCAACTCTTTTCCCACGGGTAACAACCAACAACAGCATCGAAACCCCCAGAAAGGCATCATGATCGTCACCGCCGACCCCCACGGCGATTTTAACGCCACTTCCCAAATCCTTCGCTACTCCGCCCTAGCGAAGGAGGTCACCGTCCCTCGCCAGCCGCCCTCGTTCCCTCCCTCCAACTCCTTCTCCAACTCCCTCCCACCCATCGGCAGCCCAAATCATCAATACCTCTCCTTCCAACAAACTCTCGAATCCGCCGCTCTCGAGATCTCTCGGCTACAAGAAGACCTCACCTACCTCCGGCACGCCCTCGACTCGGAACGCAGCCTACGCGAACAGGCCGAAGCGCATTTGTTGAGCATGGAAGATAAGATGGTCGAACTGGAGCAGGCGATACGCGAAGATTGCGCGGAGGAGTTCGAAAAGAGGTTAGAATTGGAGGTGAACAGGTGGAAGACGATTGTAGACGGGGAGAGAGAGAGGGGGGAAGAGTTTTGGAGGGGGAAGTGGGGTGTTTTTGAACGGATGGTTGAGGCTGATGGGGATGTCGACATGGATATGGACGTTGACAGTCCGAAGAAGCCAGAAGGGGGGATGATGGGGCATGGCGACACGACACTGGTGGAAACGAGAACAACGGAATCAGCAACGGAGAGTAGGGAGGTTCGACGACAGCTGGAAACCGTTACCGACGAAAACGAGCGGCTACAGAGGGAGAACGAATCACTAAAACAAGCTCTAGCAGCTTGTATCGATCCTGCGAAGTCAACCTCCAAGCACAAGTCGCCGAGTCGCAGGTCACCCAGTCGCAGTCGGAGGAAGAAGGCTCAGCTGAACTATGCGGAGGATGATGATGCATTCTTCCAGGAGCTGAAGAGGGATCACAACAAGGAAGAGGATATGGCCATGGATGGGTTTGGAGAGAGCAATGGGATCGGTGGTAGTCATGGGACCGGAAGCCCGACCAAGAAGAAGAGGATCCGGAGGTTGGGAGCAAAGAAATGGGGCCAGGGACTGGATGATGATGATCCTTTCTAGATGATATCCGGAAGGGGATGGCAAGTGAGCATTATGGTGTTGGGCTGAACTATCGAAGTAGGATTGTCTCGATTTATTGTACGAATACAGGACATACAGTGGTTTCAGGACGCGTGCCGGATTATGAAGTAGGTGTTCTGTGGGCGACATCTGTTTATACCCTATTCTTTTTGTTTAAGTCTTGCAATACTCAYGTACCATAACACCATGGACATTACCACTTGTGGAGATCATTATCAGTATTGTCACCGTCAAGGACCTTTGTTGGCTCATGGGCAGTTCATGCCCGTTCCTGCCTGGCGTTTCTAGGAATGCTTCCGCCCTTCCGTCTCTCTGTTTGTACACTGCTTCAGCCCGGTCGCTGGATCTACAAATAGGTAATAACAGGAGCACCCCAAAACCTTTAAGTCAACCCAGCTCCTCTCATGATTACCCACAACATGTCACAATCGAAGGTCCAGCCTCTGCCGGATGGAGCTCGCTGGTGCGACTACTACTGTCGTCGTCCCTGTATCCATGGCGAAGGCCTGTACATGTATAAAGGAGAACCTGTCAGTGCTTCGTATATACGGTACGGCAAACCATGGCCTTCCTCAAATCGTGCCGGGACGAGGACATGGAGAAGAAGACCAAGCCCAAGCCGGAACGCCAGAACAATTCCACTACCCTCACCGACAAGAAACAAGACACCAAGTCCACGCCTCCCTCCCTCCAACACCGACTCAACCTACTTCGGATCATCACTTACCCACATTCCAATCTAACCGCCTGCATCATCCTCGCCCTGTTTTCCATCATCCTCTTCATCTTCCGCGGTACCACGCCGAAACCAAGACTAACACCAACACCCACAACCCCAAACCTCGACCCTCACTCCCGCTGCGGCCCCTACCGTCCCTCAAAACCTTACCACACAAACAAAGTCTACATCGATTCCCTCTACGCCGCTCTCGACTGTAACCACGACGCTTCCAATTGCGAGCTGGAACGCGCTTACTCGGGCTTAAAGGACGGCTTAAAGAACAAGGAGCCCAGAAGTGAGAAAGAGAGGAGGGATTTGGAACAGGTGGACTAGGTTGGAGGTGGTGAGGGTGGTATAGATGGCTTGAAGGATGGTAGCTGGGGGGTGGGGAACGAGGGGGTTTGTGAGGAATTGAGGAGTGAGATGTAAATGTTGTGAAGGGTCGAGGGTATCTGCTGGTGCATGTGGGTGTCGGAGGATTTGGGGATCCATTTGGACCAGTGGACCTCCGTCACGGAGCCTATCTGGTGTTTTCGGTGTTCCTGTTACGGTCTGTGTCAGGCGTTCAGGACACTCTGCGAAGGCTTGCTGGAACGTCCGGTGCGCTGCTCATAACCCGACTTGGTGGTATCATTCCCTTGTGCATGTTTTGGCTGATCCTTTTGCTGCCAGGTGATATTTCTCATACCTGCATACCCTACCGTTGATCCCGCACAGATGCAATGCATCACAACGCTCTGGGCCCGAGAAACGTATGGAGAGTTCGCTCGTATCGAAATTACGTCTGGGGCAGAGTTGTAACCCACCATTTTAGAGTTGTCCTAACGAGTTAGGAAGGAGCGATGCTCGGAAGGAGGAGCGAGGATGGGTTGGAACATCTGCGTCTCATTTGCCCCTGGGGATCGCACACATTCTTTTCCCAAACATGTTCGTCTCCCAATCCTCTCCGCTGCTTGCTCCGATTATGCAGTCAACGGGCATTATCGAACCTTTCGCCCATTGCTTCTTCTTCCACCGCGATTTTGTCGAGTCATCTACCCATGTCGGGATGTCGCCTCTCCGTCCTCTGCAGTTTGCATATGGATTCGGTATCCGTCTGCATCTCTCGATCCGGACTGCCGAAACAACGGACAACGCAATAGTGCAGCTCTCGGACTTGATGCGGGCTACGTCGGCGACTGTACGGTCCTGCATGAGAAACTCCGCCACTTCCTGTGTGTCTTTTATTTTTTTGCCCGGAAATTGTTTCGGACAGATGTTCACAAGAGTATTAAAACCCTCCCCAGGTAGCTGGCCATTTCCTTTTTGTCTCTTCTTCATTCCCTCCACACTCAACTCCATCTTCTCTCTCCAGTCATCACATCTCCCTGGCTCTACCAGAACAACCCCAATCACAGTCACAACCTACTTCTCCAATCCGTAAGCAGGTCGTCGTCCATATCTTTCACTCGGTTCCGACTAGCTAACACAAAGCAACCCACAGAAACCCGAACAAGCCTCGCCATGACATCAAGTCATACCCAACCGGATCAGCCCCCGATGGCTTCTCTCATCGATGACCTCGGCGAGTACGTAATGCCGGATATCCAATATTCCGATAAATCGGACGGAACGTTCTCGATCACAATGACCCCTATCTCTGGGTCTGAAAATGGCGGTGACGACGAAAAGGAGCCTCTTATGCCTAAGGAGTCTTTGCCAACCACCACGGCTTCCGTCTCTGAAGCCCATGTAGGCACCCAAAGCAATCTTGTCCCTTCAAACAAGGTATGTCTCGGGGCAAAGTCTCGACCACACGACACTTGCGCTAAACTTGTTATTATAGGCTATTTACGCTCTTTACAATTTCAAAGCACGGAATTCACGGGAGCTTAGTTTCTCACGCGGCGATATTCTCCATGTCATCGGTCGTGAGAATGACAAGTGGTACAAGGCGTTCAACCCTGCGCAACCAGACAATCGCGGTCTCGTGCCCGTCGCATATTTCCGAGACGCTGATTTCTGGGATACAAAGCTGGGTGGTATAGTGGAAGTGGGATTGTGTCTGTCTTTTTTGTTTTCCATCATTTTCGGGCCTTTTGTTCTCTATGCCTATGGACCTTCCATTCTGGATTGGCTGTCGTTGGTTAAGCCTACCACTCCATGCACCTCGTCGTCTTCCTACGCGAACAAAGTCCAGATCCCTCTTTGCGGCCCCACCAAGCCCTACGAGCCGTACCACCTCCTTCCAGCCTATAACCGTACCGCCTACGGCATTCTCGACTGCAACCACAACGCCACCCATGCCGAACTGTTGCAATCCTTCTTTGACAAGTCCACCGCAGCCACCCTTACCCACTTTTACGACATGGGCGAAACGCCTAACCAAATCGACTGCCAGCCCTGGAAGCGTCCGATGTTGAGGGACGCCGACGAATCACTACGATCAGGGCTGAACAAATTCACCCCAGAAGAGCGGGCTATCCAGTGGTTCTTCCTGAAGGAGGACCGTTCCGTGGCCGACGTCCTGATTCTTCCCAGCTTGGGTATCGATACACCGGGTCCGATCTCGTGCCACAACGATGAGACAAGTCTCCGTAGACGGTCTTACCAGTATATTGCTCAGATGGAGGTGGTGAGGCAGGAGACTGCGAGGAAGACGCAGCTGGAGATTAAGGAGCTGGAAGAGAAGAAGAAGAAGAAGTCGGAGGAGAAGACACGCATCAAGTCGGAGACAAGCTATCCGGATGATATGATGCCGCATGCTCTGATGATTGATATTTTGAGCGACATTGTCAAGCAGAAGTTGGCGGAGAGAAGTAAGGTCGGGGACATGGAACAGGTGGTGGAAAAGATGATAAAGAAGTCGGGGAGAAGACGCGCACTCACAAGGTCGTGATAGTGGATGTTCCAGAAGGCACCCTTCAATGCTCATGTTCTTCTGCTGAGACGGGCGGCGCGATGTCTTGGTTGGGGGATTTGTTCTTGAGTGTTCAACCATGTTGATGGTATTCTATCGTGCTTCCAGGCAATCGAGGAAGCAGATGGCGTTTAATGTCTCAGATGGCCTTACGCTAGATTTAGTGCACTTTCCTGTGCGTAGTAATGATAATGCTATTCCGCCATGTGTATCTCTCCCGCTGTCGTATGTTCCTCTATCGAGACCATCAACGCTTTGGACGGGGGACAGAACTCCCGAAAGTGTGAAAACCGTCCTGTCCCTCCTCCGTCGCCGGCTTCGGGCAAGATGTACCCTTATAGGCGCTAATCTGTTGACTGTGTATGTTATTCGTAGAGATGTCTTGTTATAGGACTTTGGTAATGTCCATATTGCTGCTTCCCGGAACCAATGTTAGTATTTGTGGTGTTGTCACTGGAGTGGGCGAGAGACAAAGAAGGGCATGTTGCAAATGCTCGTGCAAAGTGACTGAACTCAAAATAAAGGCATCTTCCCTTGGTCTTTCAGCTTTATATCACTCCCAATACCGAGTTATGAGAGGACAATACTGGTTTTGGCCAAGATATTAGGCAGTGTCTGCTGTTTCTTGTGACGGTTGAAGCATCCGCCAGGCTTGGTCACCCTGGGCATGCGCCGTTACAACTATATAAGCCACTTTGAGAAACCGAATTGCTAGCTTCGGTTACTTATATCCTTTTGCAGGAATATAGCCCTATTGGTGAAGTGGCTCAATGCCGGTCCGTGACATTTCTAGTTTTATTTTTGGGTGCATGTAGGCTACGGGTTGGGTGCACGGAGGGTTGAGACATTGGCATATGGGTTATCTAGTTCTGTGAACTTCCTCTATTGCAAAGCGCGCAAGGTCTTGTTCGGCTCCTGCCTGGCTTCTGTTGTCCATCCAGATATTCTGTAAACCCGCTTGCCTCGATGGAACTATGTCTGCAAATCGTCGAATCCCTATCGTGTAGCATGGTTATTGTCGCACTTTTCCCTTTGCATTGCCCGGCCAGTAGTTCCAACATGCGATTTGACTGAAAACAGAAAAGATGTCACCCAATCGTGGTATATTATGTCTGCACACACGGTTGGGCAAGGTCGAGTTCGGATATATAAGGATCATACAGTATTAAATATGGTTGCGAAAATCAATAGAGACAACATAGAACAATAGTTTTTGTATAATCTACATACAGGATTACTCTAGCCACGCCCAGGGCGGCACGGTCATTGCAAACAACGTGTTGTACTCGGGCAAAACTTGCATTTGGGAGCTTTGTTCCGGTGCCTCCTCCTTGTACGTGCAGTTAGAGATTGGCAGAGCAAGGGTATCGTCGGCTTCATCTTCGAACGGGTCCAGATTCATGCCCATTTCCGTGTCTTCATCCTCTTGTTGCAAGCATCTCACACGGGGATCAAGGTCCTCCTCCTCTGTTACAGCTTGGTCGCCTTCGTTGACCATGGCCAGGGCACTTTTCAGTCCCGAAACCTAACTGATCAGGTCCTTGACCTTGTCCTCCAGTTTCTGACTAGCAGTCCGGGCCTCTTCGGCTATTTTAATGTTGGCCTGGGAAGCAGCCAGGGCCTCGTTGAGCCCCTTCTCAACATCGGAGATACGCCCTTTTGAGGTGGACATCTCCTTGGTCTTTTGGTCAAGCTGGTTCTTCAACCCTTGAACTGTTTGACGTTGGCCGTCTGGGCCTCTTTGAGCTTCTTCTCAAGTTCGGAGACGCGCCCTTCCGAAGTAGACAGCTCCTGGGTCTTGTCCGCAAGCTGCGTCTTCAACCCCTCAACTGTTTTGAGTTCGTTCTCAAGTTCGGAGATGCGCGCTTTTAAAGTAGACAGCTCCTTGGTCTTCCCCTCAAGCTGCTGCTCGAGCTGGGAGACTTGCGAGACATCGACTGGCATACTGATTGTGTTGTTGATGGCAGTGTGGTGATGGCTGGTAGTTGGTGCGCCAAACGAAACGTTGACGCGACGGGGCAACAAGAATTAGGTACCCAAGGCTTCGGTTGCAGTTTGAATGTCGCTCGCGTTGTGTTTGTGTCGAGTGGCGCTGATGGAGTTTTCGCATACGTTCGATCGTGGTGTTCGTCGTGGCTATAGTTGCTGCGAGCTTGTCTTTGCCGTTGCTGCTGACACGAGAAGCAGAGAGTATTGTGGTGGACTGTGTCGGAACGTTATCGTTGCGTTGCGCAATGGGAAGAGGTCCCGGTTGGGTACAGGTAGTGTAGCAGGGCTGCGGGCTTGGGTTGGAGGGCAATTGTCGCGGAGACTGGAGAGATCGTCAGTGAATGGTCTGGGATTGCTTTGGAGTTGCTCCGTACGCTCTTGTCTTGGACTGGAGGGCTGATGTAGGCTGGCGCGAAATGTACTTTCGGGAACGAAATCCCTCGAGATTTCGAGTAGCGCGCTCATTAACGTAGGTAGCGGTGTTAATGGTTACAGGTCGTAATAATCGTCGACATTGGGGAGATCGCGGTAAGCTTGCGTTGGGGAATCGGTTGGTGTGGTTGTGGTATCGCGAATGGGATTTGTCTGGGTTAAGGCATGGGTACTGGGCTGAACGTGGAGCATAAAGGTTGCGCCCTACGTGTACAAGCTCTGCACTAGACTTTACGCTCTATGTCTATGTATAGTAGTTTACGCCCTGCGTATGCAAGCCCTGCACCGGAGTTTACGCTTTGTATTTGCAAGTTCAAATATCAAATGCTCAAGTTGACACTGCGCGTTGGTAAAGAACCAAGGACGGAGTTTGCTTATCGTAGGAATCACGCAATTGAAACACAGGAGGAAAGGATGGATTGTTGTCTCTTAAGGTACGGCATACTGTTGATCACTTGCATTTGGGCACAAACTCTACTTTGATTCGAACTATGTACGTATAACTACCTAGGTCTAATCTTCTGTCCGCCAAGGGTTGCTAGCAGCGACATGGATTGTATCTCCGTCATCAAGGTTCAGCCGACGTGTAATGCTTCGCAACAGTTGGGCGAAGGTGTTGTTGAACATGTACTGATTGACGATGGCCCGGTGACGCTCCTGTGCTCGGCGCAGCTCTACACTAACTTGAAATCGCGCCCCTATCTGCTTAAGCATAGCTGTGCTGTCTTCCATTTCGCTGAGTAACAAACTCGATGGTTCTGAGCTTCTTTTGGAGCTCGCCTGTCTTGACAAAGTGCAAAGACCGCCTCAAGTGGTCAACGCCCTCGGTATCCTTGAAAAATTGGTCCGTGTCAGCCAATGTCCGATCCAGGTTGTTCTTAAAGTACGTTGTCTCTTCCGCGACATACAGGCCTGCCTCGTCGTTGTCTTGACCCGTTTTCGAGCCAGCCTGAACGCCGTTGAAGCCGGCCTGGGATATCAGCGAACTTGCAAGCATGGTAACCAGTCTTTCGCCCAAGGGGAGGTGTTCTCCCACCCAAACGGGTAGGATAGGCACTCCAACGGTGTAGGGCTTTAGGCCAATTTGTAGCAGCGCGCCCATGGTAAGGGCCAGAAATATATTCTTCATTGGCAAGGCGAACATCGAGGGCTCGTAACGGTGCTGCTTGAGGTGTTCAGACATTTGACCTGTTGTACACCCTACGTACAAGGGCCCTTGATGCATAAAAACGCTCCTTGTATTGTCAAGCTTTTGGAGAGCCTTGGCTCGTGTTTTGAAGGATTCGATGAACACCTCCAGCTTGTGTATGTTTGCACTACCGAAAGTTGGGAGGTAGTGGAGTGTAGTGCCAGCTGATGCATCTTCATTAGCCTCATGTGGATATCCACAAATCTTGTCAAGTTCGTGGGCGTCTGGGATGATTTGCCCGGAGTTGGGCGGCAACTGGGAGCCTTCTTGACTGTTTGCCAGCAGGTGATAGGCAGCCGCGTAGTTTTCAAGGATGCGGATGACTTCGGTACACTCTCGATAATTCAGAAACGCGCCTTCTTCAGCATCATCGCGTTCCCGAAAAGCAATGCCAACAGCATATACCCCTTGATAGCTGCCGCGCTTGCCCAGCTCTTCGCTATACTTGACTGAGCCTGTGACGTAGTGATGTACCAGTGTCCCTTGGATTAAGGAGTCGCGCAGGCCAGTTGAGATGGCATGGAGCAGCATGGCGTATTCATTTTTGCCGTCCTTGACATCATCGGCCAATGAGTTCGCCGTGCTCTGCAATACCACTGCCGTGTTTTTAATGCTGATATCCATGACATCAGGCAGACACATGCAGAGGCTAAAGTTGGTGGTGTACGCTCCTGTTAGAGCCTGGATCATGAGCTTTTGCTCTGGCCCGACAAGAGGTCGTTGGGGGGTGGGATCCTCCGAGAGCGTTGGCCACGTCGTCGTAAACTCGCGAGTGCCCCAAGTCTCGGGTACTAACCAGCGTATTGCCCATGGTGATTATGCCTGAAAGCGCATAGAGCTGTGTGTGGGGGGGTGGTATTCTCGGATATGAGGGCAAAAGATGTGAAGATGTGTGTGCTAGTATGGAGAGAAGACTAGAGAAGAAAGAGAAAAAGAATGTGGAGGTCCAAAGGAAGGGTGTGGGGCCCACACGACAAGGGAGTGGAAACACAACGGCAAACGGAGCTAGGAATGTGGGTGGTCACGTCACCTGATCAAGCAAGCGGGTGGGCTGCCGCCTGCCGTTCGCCCTAAGGCAGGGCAAATGAAAATGTGTAAGTGATAGTACAGGTCACCATTTACCGTCCTACAGTTGGCTCGCACTAACAGCCCGTCATTTGACCCACCTGTACGAATTTGGTCCTTCTGGCGGACGCTAACCGAGACGAGGTACCGTAGAGACCCAAGTACCTGCTCCAACAGAATCAGGTCCGCTGGCTCAATTTCATCACACCAGGGGCCTGCCAAATCTTACCCCGCTTACCCTACCTCTACACGACAACGACAACAACAACAACATCAACATCTACAACGACAACGACGACAGCATCACAATGAACGCGCCTAGCATGCCGCTGGACGCTCAACAGCGCCGGGACCATATCATCAAAGAGGTCAAGAATTCTGCGCGTCTTGAGGAGCCTTTCATCCATCGCATAATCGCGGATGTCTTTGTTCCTCAGGCCCATGAGCAGTTATGGCAAAACAAATTCGCGTCGGTCTGTCCCAATGTCCGCAACTGGGTGATTGATCTTCGTGTCGTCAGCTGGTTTTGTAAGTTCAGGTTGTCTACCTTACTTACTATTCATGAATCGTTCACTAACCCGCCACGTATCGCGCAGTCCCCAAACAGCACGAGATGAGCAGCGAATTTGTGAAGAACTACCCGTGCCCTGCTCCTTCTGCAGATATTTCGCCGGAATATGCGGCGTTCTGCCAGGCAAAAATTCGAGAGCGCGACGGTACCTTCGTTGCGCCTGATATGGTTATGTGGCACCAGCTGAGACCACAAGTCAGCGAGGGTCACCCAGGCGTTTATGGACTTCCATATCGTTCTCTCTAGAGAGCTTACTCCGGCCAACAAGATTTGGCACGAGCTCGAGACCAAGGGTCAACAAGACAAGTTCATCAACTTTGGGCTTGTCCGTCTCCGCATCAGTCGGGACGTGACCCAAAATGCTGTTGTTTACCAACTCGTGTACAGCACAAACACCCCTCCGACTAGTGTTCTAGTCAAGCCCGCTCTGGGTCAAGCTTGGCTCAATCTCGTCGGATGGGCTTGCGACGTCCTCTTACTGTCCCACAACCCACAGATGCAGCCCAGCTACCATGTCTGGCTGGAAAAGCACGTGGTCAATGGTTGTGTCACCAACCTGTCTCCTCACAAAGAGTTGATGCTGGTGCAGATCTCGGAGTACGCACGCATGCTCGCCACGTTCAAGGCGGCGCTTGCTCAGGCTGAGCTCTTGCTCGCCGATATGACCCTGGATGATGTCCCTCTCCAGCGAGTGATGACTGATTGCGAAGAGCTGTCGTCCGGCCTTCCCCTGCCGTACTCTAAGCTGCTTGTTTGGGCTGCTTTGTACAAAAATCATGCCCTTGACATTCATTTTCTCAAGGATTACGCTGAGCAAGGTCTGTATATTACACAGGAGGTGCTGAATGACTTGGTCCCCAAGGTTTCCGAATGGGGTGGGCGCCGGTATGTTGAGCAATGGATTGAGGAAAACCCATTCTCTCTGCCGCATACTAGTGAAAGCTTGAAGAAATGGGTCAACAAGTCATGGCCAGCCTGACCGCTTAATTCGAACTCCCCATGGGCTCTACATATCTGTATCAGTTGTCCGTAGGTAATCCAGTCAAATATCTATGCATTGACCAAGTGCTTTGTTACGTGAATACCTGTGTGATGTGTGTCGGAACTTCGATCGCCCTCCCAAGCCCTCATTTCTCCCTGGCCCAGCGCCTCAGCACCTCAATCATCAACAACCACAGCAATGGCTTCCCCGCTAGACATACATTGCCCATCCGAAATTCCCCTATGGCTGCGGCAAGAGTAGGTATCTTTGATATGACGTCGCTCCGGCCTTACGTTGTCAACAATCTTCGCGGAAGGCTTGATCTCTTTAGAGGTACCGATGTTGAGATGGACGAGAGGGCTACTTTTAAGGTACCTAGGTGGGTATCCAGGGCCTCATGCCCGTACATTGCAAGGCATTCGACGTCGTCCATCTTAGAATCCTGGGCTTCGAGACTAGAGAGTCCATAATCCTTCCATGTATTCGGTACGTGCACTATGCGTACATCAACTTTGCGCCTGCAGCGAAGGATAGGGACGGGGCAGAGAAGGATGTGTAAGTGATAGTGCAGGCCACCATATACAGGCTTATAGCGGACACACGCTAACAAACTGCCATTGGACCCACTTGCATGAGCAACATGCTGTCAACTCGGCAAACGAGCTTTCACCTCCGGCAGTCCTAACCTTGGTCAGAGCTTTCCACATTTTTTTCCGCGCACAACAACCCCTCCACAACATTTGGCACCCTGACTAGACTTCTTTCAACAGCAAGAGTAACAACGTCGCGCAAGGCTACAGCTAGTACGGCGGACCCTTTTCAAGCTGGATTTCCCCCTCGAACTAACGTGTTTTTTTTCCAAAACAGAACCATGGCAGAGCAAGGCGGAGGCAGAGCCCCGCAAGACCGCCACTCGGCGCCCGCACTCAAGAGAAAAAGAGGTCTCAGCGACGACGCCGTTGAATATCGCACCGTTTACGAAACAGAGGAGCAGGCTCAAATCGAGCGGCTGCCATTCGAAGGGGGCTTGCTCAGCCAACAAGCCCACAGTCAAGTTTGCTTCAAGAACAATGGTCCAAACCATAAGGATCACCTCGAGCTCATGGGCCGCGGCAACTCTGCGGTTAACTGGATTGCCCTAGAAAGGCAGATCAAGAGACCTGGGCTTCAGCTTGTGGCAAAGATTGCACTAGATGATGACAGCTTTGAGGCTTTCAGAAAGACGATTCAAAGAAAGGCTCGCGGGGCCGGCGGTGTCTTGGCCAATATCTGGGTTCAGATCCACGAGCCGCCGACCAGCGAGGAAGAGACGCCCAATGTCGTCAACGAACAGTCAACTGCGGCTGATATTGCCGACAAAGAGTCACCTGCGTCCGTTGTCACGGTGGAAATCCCGGTACAGGGCGGTTCTCGCCCGTTGAGTATTGGCCCTTCTGATCCGTTCCGATTCGGCCCTCCATCCCAGGTGCTGCAGCACGTGGCGGCAGTCGGTGCTGTGGTCGGTAATGACCCCTTTGCCGAGCAGTGGGTTAACACAGGTATTCTTCCTCCCCGGAAGCCCAAGTTCAAGACAGGGGGTGCGTTTGCTTTGGGCTTGCCAGTGCGCAAAGAGAAGCCTGCTCTTCCAGAGCCGCAGCCCAGCTCTGTGAGCTGCCCTCACTGCAAGCTCCATGCGCGTGAGGATGCCGACACTCACGAGCTTCGTGACTGTGGTTATGCTTCGCCCAACGGAGATATTCCCGGATGCCCAGTGTG
This sequence comes from Neurospora pannonica FGSC 7221, assembly GCA_009805235.1. NCBI lineage: Eukaryota > Fungi > Ascomycota > Sordariomycetes > Sordariales > Sordariaceae > Neurospora > Neurospora pannonica. Next base: position 42,797 of record RANY01000206.1, read on the forward strand.
CAATACACTGAAGCACTTCTATGATGCCTGCAAGACGAGAAAGGCATCTGGTCAAGACAGGCTCTATGAGGACTGGAAGTTTCTCATCCAGTACCGCTCTGGTCTCCCTCCTGTCCTCACCAAGACGGTGTGGCCTGATCTGGCAGTTGAGCGTCGCATGGAACCCCCGCGTGGGTTCCCTATCACTAAGGATCTGGCCATCGAGGTCAGAGATGATCATCGTCAAGGTAACCAGTACTATGACCCTCTGACTACGACGCTGGGTGACGTCCGGATGAACTTGGAGCGCTTGAGGGCATCTGAGATCTTCACTGGCATGGGCAACCAGTCGGTTAATCGTCCGTCAAATGGCGCTGGCATTTCTGGCAGCAACACCAGGGGGCTGAATGATGTCCCGGTTTCCGCCAATGTTTCAGCTACCTCGACCGAGTCTGTCCAAGCTGTCCAGACTGTTGAGGCTTCCTTTGCTGCCCCGGCTCCGTCTTCTGCCCCGGCTCTGTCTTCTGCCCCGGCTCCGTCTTCTGCCCTGGCTGGCCCTGTTGCCCCAGCTGCCCCCGTTCAGTCAGAGGCGGTCACCGAGGTGGCGGACACGGCAAATGCTGACGCCTTTGACTTTTCGCCTGTGCGTATTGAGATGGACATGGATGAGCACGACCAACGTGCCAGACTCGACAAGCTCAACGAGGATATCAGTCGTTCGCAGCATTTACTGACCACCAGACGTTCCTACACAAGTCGGCTTGTTCCCCCCAAGAACAACCGTCGATGGGTACAGTGCGTGGATCAGTTGTTGGAACGGCTCGACAGGTTCCTCCTCGCAGACACACAAGACATAGAGGGTCCCCTCGATGCCATCTTCAATCAGTTCTGTTTGGTCATGTCCGATCCAGATGGTCGTGCCTCGGACAAACTCGACATCTTCAACATTGAGGCACCAGTGGGCCGCTGGTATTGTTTCAAGCGGGTCCTCCACTCCTGGCCTACTACCGATGCTATCTCATACGATGGGCAATGTGATATGCATGATCAATGTTTGCAAGTCAAACGTGTTCCCCAAGGCCTTGGCCACGCTTTGGTGTTTCGACATTCACTGTCACACGGACATTTATCGGCGACATTCAACACATTTGTCGGCGACTTTCAACTGCCGACTGGAATTACCGACAGCACTGAGTCCCCTCACAGAGCAACCACAGCCAACCCAGCAGAAGCAGGGCGACCGGACAAAGGCCGGCCCCCA